>JAJJWX010000077.1:0-42824 GCA_023529315.1 Papaver bracteatum
CTATGAATCGAAATTAGCTAAAACCTAAATTCATCTCAACCTTACTACCACAAACCTTCTGAATCTCTCAATTGCATTAGGGTTTGATTTAAAAAATTCCAGGTACGGTTAGGGTTTATGATTTCAGTTTTTTCTTCTTGGAACTTCATTTCGTTTTTTTTTTTGTTGATTTTCTTCATGGGTTTTAAACCCTAAGTTGATTATTTGTTGATTTGCAGGAAGATTTTCAACGGCTTGAGTTGTAGGATGATTTTCATAAGGTACAGTTAGGGTTTTCAAAAAAATAAATCTTGTAACTTTATCTGTTTTTAGGTTGATTTTATTGATGGGTTTTAACCATTATTTGTTTTTTTGTTGAGTTGCAGAAAGATTTTTAAATGTTTGTGTTGCAGGAAGATTTTCACCAGGTACAGTTAGGGTTTACAATTCAACAATTATTTCCCCTGTAATTTATTTATGTTTTGGTGATTTTCTTCATAGATTTTAACCATTATTCTTTTTAATGTTTGATTTCAGGTAATTTGATTTTCAGTAGCTTGAGTTGCAGGAAGATATTCACCAGGTTTAACTTTTATCCGATTTGGTATGCTATTGATTTTGGGTGATTTTTGTTTTTTAAATTATCTTTGATTCAAAATGATGTTATGATTGATTCCAGCATGATATAGAAATCTGAATTGAAGGTTGTTTTATTGTATTTTAGATTAGATTGATGTAATAATGTATTTTTGTTGATTTGTTTTAGAATCAGTTCTCGTATTTGATTTAATTTTGTGGGTTTTATCTCTAAGTTTGTTAATGGGGTTTTGCTGGATATTTTTGATTCAAGGAATTTATCTACTGTAGGTTTAGATTTGTTTATGGAATTTATCTACTATAGGTTTAGATTTGTTTCATCTACAAATGTGGTTAATTAGTGATTGATACTATTTGATAGTGATCATTTGTTGGGTAAATTTTAAACTGTGGTTGTTAATGTTTCAAAGGGATTTTATTTCAGGCAACTATGACAAGACTTCCTGTTAGAAGTAACAGCCGATCCCTATCTGCAAGTGCTAGGTCTGCTAGTAATAGGTCGGCAAGTACCACCCCTTGGTCAAATTCAGGTAGCTGGCCGAGAACCTTGCTCAATTCACAAGGGTCTCCATCAACTGATGGTGGACGCATATCTGCAAGTTCAAGTGAAGGGAGTCGACATGTGTCTTCGTCAGTGGGGGATGTTTCTCCAAGACTAGTTGTTGAGAATGAAGATGAGGGACAAGGATGGCATGAGGCTTTTCATCATCCAGATAGTGACCCTGTCGATACTGAAGAAAGCATGACCGATGGTAATATACGACCATGTTTTTCAGATTCCTCAATGCGATATGATATCAAGTTAACCATCTAATTTGTTTTGTTTGCTGTTTTTTGTGTAGATGATCAACTTCTGGAAATTCCATTCAATTCCCTTGGACAACCAGTAGAAAATATTTCTAAGCCATTTTCTTCCAAAATTGGGGCTATAACTAGGAACGTTGTCTCACCGCATTATGAAGATTGGAGGATAGTCCCTCCGGTATTTAAGGAAGAAATTTGGAGGAGCCTTAATAATGAGTACAGGGTACCTGAAATCGTCAAGGGAAAGGTTTTAAGGATGGCAAATATATCATGGAAAAATAGAAAGATGAAACTAAGAACATGGTGTGATAAATTTGATACTATTTCTGAGAGAAATCACAACAGACCAGAAGGTGTGAGGAGCGAGAATTGGGAAGCCTTTGTCAAATTGCATGCTTCAGAGAAGGATAAGAAACTAAGAAAAATAGGAAGGGAATCAAGGAAGCTACTGAAAGCATTACATAGTACTGGAAGGGATGGCATAGCACGTCGTCGCCATGTAATGGAACAACAAAGTCCAACTGGTAGTGTATCAAGATCCGTTGTTTATTTGGCAACACATGTTTACCAAGAAATCCCTGAAGAGGATCTTCACTCAATGGACCCTGATTCTTATGAAGTAAAATGCAGAGAATATGTTGTAAGTTCAGTTTATTTCTTTGTTGGTTTACGATTTTCTTCTTTGTAATTTGTTTTCCGCTTACATATAATGTGATGTACTTTGCAGGCCAGGGTAAGACAACTGAATGAAACTGAGCAGTATAGAGAGCAAACCAATTTGGACAAAGATGCGATCGTGACAGTGGGTGCACATGAACTTGTATTGTCATTTGCAACAACAACCTTGTTAGTTACTAGCTAGCTAACTGGTTTTGTTCCTTGTTAGTTATTAGCTAGCTAATTGGTTTTGTATACTTCTTTGTAGGTTTTTGGAGTTGATGATAGGGGCTTTGTTAGAGGAATGGGAGGTGGGATATCAAAGACTGAACTACGTGCTTCTGCAGTTCCTAGGGAGCAGTTGCGTCAGCAAGTTCTGAAGACTAGAGCTGTGGAAGATCGTGTCCGTAATCTCGAGGTCACTGTTGAGTCACTAATGGCAGGGTTAAGTTGCAATCCTAGCACCAACAATGTTAATGCACAGGTAACACTCAATAACTAGTTTTAGTTTGTAATTCATTACTCTTTCTAGTTTAAGTTTGTTGAGCCGTGATTTTTTATTATGTCAATTTGATTCATTATTGTTCTGTGAATCCATTTTTTTTGTACACAATGAAACAAATTTTTTCAGTGCATTTGTTGTTATTTGGTTTTCATTTTTCTTATGTACACCAGTAATTCTTATTGTTAAATTTGGATGTGGTTATGATCCCCAGGGAATGAATGGTGGTGGTTGTCAACCTAGAACTCAGCGAGTAATTTTGAGAAATATGAGAAAGAGAACTGTGGCATTGGGACTAATAGATATGAGTAGGCCTCCAATTGATGATGAAAATTATTTGGTCCTCATTGATGAAGTCTGTCTACCTTCTGAGAGTCTTTGTGAAGGTGAAGGAACATTTAAAGATGTTACCAGAGGCGACAAGATTATGTGGCCTCAACAATTGGTTTGTCCAGTTGCCAGTGGTGATGCTAGTGTTTAGAGAATTTGTAAAGAAGAACTCAAAACATGTAAAGAAGTGTCTTGCAACTTCTATGAATATGAAGCTTCAGCATGTTTTGGAACTTCTTTTTCAATCATTTCAGTACCTGAATGTTGGTTCAAAACACTTGTTTCCGTGTTTTGCAACTTCTGTTTCCGTGTGTCAATAATTAGTATATAACTTGTTCAAGTATTTTAATAATTAGTATATAACTTGTTCAAGATTTCGAACTTGAATCTTGTATCATTTCAAGAAACTTAGTATATAAATTTGTGCAATTTCGTTTCAATCTTCTTTCAACTTTATTAGTATTGGTTTCAATCTTGATAACACAACTCTAAACAAATCATATCATTACTACTTGTGAATCAAATTACAATAGAAGTAGAAATAGATATCCATTCAATTGAGTTAGTAAAAACCTGACTCGTTCCATACTAAAATATCTATCTGAAAGGAGTTTCAATCTTGTTTCTTTAAAGTTTGTTCATCATAACAATTTCAATCGCAACAAAAATTCATAGGTTATGTTTATTTAAAGATTTGATAACCATTGATCTTAAACAAATCATGTCATTCTATTTATGAATCAAATTACAATAGAAGTAGAAATAGGTATCCATTAAGCTGAGTTAAGTAAACAACCAATTTAGTCTAATACTAAAAAATATCTATCTGAAAGGAAATTCATTATCCAAATTGATCGGTTATAAATCTGATCGTTTTAGACCACAACTTTCTTGTTCATTCGGGATAACAAATAGCAGTTCTCATTCTCTCATATTTATAGTAAAAATATTCTCCTCATTCTCGTATTTATATTTCTTCGACAAACCTAATCATCGATCGATATGTACCGGGAAAAATCATTGTTCGCCTTACTTACGACCGATGAGGCTGCTTAACTGAATTAGGAGGATTCGAAGTGAAGGAACAATGGTTTTGAATTCGAATTCAAATATCCAGCTCAACAATTTATTAGGTAAATATTTCATTTGGAGTTAAATTTGTTTGTGTTTAGCCAAATTAAATTGAATCTTAGTTGGAAAGTTTTGGAACTTTAACTGATTTATGCATATATACAGATCTTAAATTTGGGGTTTTGCTAATTAATTTTTTTTGGATGTGATTAATGCAGTTCGTAGAATTGGCATGGTTGGGATTGGTATTTTTGTTCATTGCTTGATTTTGGCGAGTTTCTTTGTGAAGCAGTTAAGTTTATTTTAATTTTAACTGTAATTTTAATTTTTGGATGACTGTCCCAACCACAGTCTAATTCTATGAAACCAAAAATTGATTATGAACAAAATAATTTTCGGATTAATCATTAATACCCACGCGTTCTACTTTAATGTAGTTTCTTTTAGCGAAATTAGAACATAAGTCCAATTTTTGGATATTATTTACATACAAAGTGTTTGAGTTTGGGATTGATATGCAATTGTAAATCATTACTGCTAATGTTAGTTTAACTTTTAAATTATGGATTCTAATTTTTTATGTGCATTTTCTTTGTTTTGGATGTTGAGACATCGTGTAACTACTCAAATAAAGAATGGATGACTCACTCAAGGGTTCACCTCGATGGATTAACGGTGTTCAATCTTTCATCCAATTTACAGCAAAGAGTCATGCTGCAGGTATAAACGAATTTAGATTGTCCTTGCATGAAATGTAAGAATTATAATAGTTTACCAATCTCTTGATGATGTACGGGGATATTCTTGATTATGGGTTCCATATGACATCAAGAACATGGATCCATCATGGAGAGCAACCTCGTGTGAATAATGTTGAGTTCATACTTTTCCTGCTACTAATGTTATGAATGGGGAACCTACATCTGTTTCGAGAATACATGACTTGTTTAATGCGGCACTAGGGCGTGCAGGTCCATCTTCATATCCACGATGAATGCGCAATGATTTCGATCATCAGGATAGGTCTTTGCTGTGGAAGATGGTTCCCGGACCTTCTGGTGGTATTGTTAATCAAGATAATGCTAGTGTCGATTTCAATAAGAAGTTGTAGGATCTGGTGCTACCCTTGTACCCAGGTTGTGATAGTGAACATGCAAAAGCTGTCAACAACGTGAGGTTGCTCGATAAGAAAGCAAAGGTATCAATGCTCTAATGTTTTCATGACTGAGCTATTAGGATATTTAAAAACTATTTTACAGGATGGAACACATTACCAGCTAATTGTAGTAAGCTAAAGCTATGGTTAAGCAATTTGATTTGCCGGTTCAAATTATTCATGCTTGTATTAACGATTGTATTCTCTCAAAAAAGTAAGGAATATGCTAATGAAGATGGGTGTCCTAAATGTGGTGAAAGTAGATGGAAAAAACCATAGGAAGGGAGTAATCCAACTGCTAAAAAGGTTCAGTGAAGAAACTTAGGTATTTTCGATTACTGAGAAGGTTGCAACGTATGTATGGTACATCGTGGATTTACGAGTTGATGACGTGGTGGCGAAGGTTGAAGAAAGTGCTACACACATGAGATACATCGGTGGATTCTTCACGATGGAAGTAAATTGACATTATGGCCTGAGTTTGCTGAAGAAGAGAAATGTGCGTCTAGGATTAGCAACTGATGGTTTTAATACTTTCAGGAATGATGACCGCAGCACGGTGCTTGGCTGTATGATTGTTTGTTATAACCTTCCTCATCCAATGCATGGCAAAGATTTCACAATGTTAACACTCGATTCAGGTCCACTTGCTCAAACCATAACATTGATGTTTATTTACAACCCTTGATTGACGAGTTGAATGATCTATGGTTACTCGGAAAGGTAACATACGATGCGCATTCAAAGACTTATTTTACAATGAAAGCAATGTTATTGTGGTGCATATATGACTTTCTTCTTATACCCATATTTTAGGTTTACAAACTTCGACGATTTGGTTGTCCTATGTGTGGAGAAAATAAGGCATTGAGGCTAAATTCAGTTCAAAGTTTTGCTTACATGGGTCATAGAAGGTTTTTTAAGAGATCGCTATCACCCTTTATAGACGGAAACATCCAAGTTCAACGGATCAAAGGAGGAATTAAGGGTTGCAACAAGGCGATTGAGGGCCTCGAATTGTTCAACAAAGACAGCAAACCGCAGATAAATTTTTGGGAAGTTGGTAAAGCGGCCGGCCATGGATTCTCCTTGGTCAAAGAGATCAATATTTTTTGTCTCCCATATTGGAAGGTAAATTTATCTTAACCTATTATATCATTCGGTTAACTTGAGTTCGATCGTTCTTTGTTTATAATTCTTTTCTAACTTAGTCTTATTAGTTTCTACAAATCGGCACAATGTGGATGTCATGCATGTAGAAAAAAAATTAGCAGAGAATCTGTTTGGAACTTTTAATGCTATAAGGATAAGTCAAGGATGGGACTCCGGTATTAAGATTTAAAACTCCTAAACTTAAAGCCTAGCTTGTTGTAGTTGAAGGAGATGAATGGAAAAGAGATACTCCCTCCCGCACCTTATTGGATGTCCAAGGAAGAAAAGGAAGTTGTTTGTAAAACTCTTAGCACACTTAAAGTTCCTATTGGTTATAGTGGGAATTGGAAAAAGAAAGTATGCTTGAAAGAATTCCAATTGAAGGTCTCAAGTCCCATGATTATCACATGCTTATCAGGGTTTAATGCCTATTTTTATAATGCATTGTTTCAAAAAACATTCGCTTTATGTGATGCGATTAGAAACTTATCATTATTTTTCAAAGTCCGACTTCTAAGGTTATTGATCGTGATGAGCTTCGTATAATGAACGATCGTGTCGTGGAGTCGATATGCGTGTTCGAAATTTACTTACCACCTGCATTTTTTGTTAGTATGACCCATGTTGTCGTACACTTGGCAGAAGAGGCGAATCAATTGGGGCCTGTTCAGTTTAGATGGATGTACCCTTTCGAGAGGTATAATCCTTTAGTTACTAGTAACTTTTCAATTTATTATTTTATCAATTCAGTGATCTTACAAATATTTTTGTTCACTAATTACCTGTGCAGGATGATGAGAACCTACAAGGTTCTTGGTCGTAACAAAAATTATGTAGAAGGGTCTATTACAAAACAATATGGGGTTAATGAAGGAGCGCGCCATTGTACAAAGATTCTTCTCGAGGGGAAACAGAAGTCTTTTAAGTGTTGTGGAAAGATAGCAATGCCTTGTGATGCTTATGAAGGTCCACACCCAGCTAATTCACAAGGAAAATCATCTTCACTAACCAACTTACAATATGAAAAAGTTCGTTTATGGAAAACCATCGTCGTAATTTGAACCAAACTCGTACAGGAAGGATGAAGCCATCAAACTATGTTACATGGATACAGAAACAACTTGAAAGCGATACCATGAAAGATTTTCGTAGACTGGCGATCGGTCCTGCCTTCTCGACAGTGTCTTATAACTCATATTTTGTTAATGGCTATCTTTTTTATCTGTCGATCAGAAAAACATTTGGTTACACAAAATAGTGGAGTCACCATGGATGCTTTTACCACTTTGAGCAAGTTCGAGAGATACTAACTCGGTCGATTACGATACTACGTACTATGGCATTCTCAAAGATATAATTGAAGTAAACTATGGTGTTTTTCAGAAGTTGTTTTTTCTTGTGATTGGGTGCGAGTCGAAGACAAAATACATGGATCGTATGTGGATCCAGATACAAAGCTCAGGTTTGTCAACTTCAGAAAGTTTATGAGTTACTCGAAAGAAGTGGACGAACCATTTATCCATGCTTCTCAAGCTAGACAAGTTTTTTACTGCCAAGATTTGACAAGAGAGCATTGGAATTTGGTATTGGAATCTCAATAAGATCAGACCCCAATAAGAATTCTTATGAAGATCTATTTGTATTCACTGGAACATGAATGAAGCTTAGCCAATTTTGGCATTTCTTTGGAGATGATGAGTATTGGGGTGGAGATGCTTAGGTAATAATACTTGGTTTTATTCTGTCTTTCTAGTTATTACTGAAACTAAAGCTACATTTTCGCTTCTTATTTCTTATTGCAACGTATCTGATCGTGTCGCTGAAGTTTCCTAGAAAGTCATGGTCTAATGGGAAAAGGTTTCCACTACCTCATGACCATGTAGACTGCCTCTAAACAATTAAAGAGTAGTGGTATAAATTATAGAACTATATATGTGTAGAAACCAATAATGGTACATTACCAATCCTTCCGATGCAGATTCAAATGGTTATCTATATATCTTAGAAGTGTATTCCCTATGGTGGATGCAACACACATACTATCCAAATTTCAGGTTTTTAACCAATCATAACTTATTGTTTGCATGCATTATATTAAGTTCAGTTGGCTATTACTTGATGAGTCATGACCTCCAGTAACTGTCTTATTGCCTCTTCACTTATGAACTGAGCAATGTTAGTATTGCTACTGTTGTCTTTCCCTCTTGTTTAAAATATGTGCGACAATTGATGATCCCATTTTTCTTGATTTATAGTACGTGTGACGATGAAGTTACCTTTGGAGGAGGCAACATGAATAATTATGATAACGAAGAAGGATATGCCTCCGCTAGTAGTTCTTAGGATAAAGGAGGAGGAGGATATCGATCTATCAACTATGAAAGAAGGATAGAAAAGCATATTTAAGTCTAATTTGAAGGAAGTGATCATACACATCACCTATTTTCTTCCGTAAGTCAAACTCATCATGTTTAGTTTCTTTTGCTATGTTTTTTTTGAAGCATTTGTTGTGTATGTATTATATCCCTTTCTTGATTTTTTTATTTGCTTTTTAATTTTTAATTTTTTTTTGCAACACAAGAATCATAACTTATTTTTACTAGGTACACAATTTTGAAGTATGGCATGTTCAAAATCGTGGAGGAGTTTATCATTGTGTTGTTTAATCAATTGTCTATTATTTTATCATTTTGTTGTTTAATCTTAGAACTTACTAGATGAATCTATGTGTATTGTTATGAACTCAGGATGTAAATCCTTTTTTGTGTAATTTTTGAGCCTAATAAATACAATGAATGAATGTTGAATGGAAAGGTTTTTTTGAATTGATGTAGGTTCATTTGAGTTCAATTTTGAGTTTAATTGTGAGTTTAAATTGAGTTTAAATTTGAATTTCATTTGAGTTTAATTGTGAGTTCCGTTCAAGTTTAAACTTGAATTTCATTTGCGTTTAATTGTGAGTTCATTTGTGTTTCATTTGAATTCAAATCAGTATTCTTTTATATATTTAAATATTTAAATCTACTACTGATTTAAGTAGTCACTATATCATTACTGGTGAAGTCCTGTAGTATAATAAAGTTAATTTGTGACCACACTATCCGTAATAGAATTATAACACGCTTTATCAACGACCCTATCTCAGTGATCTCGTTAGAACATGTCATTTAACTCGAGATCTATGACTGTCTGACAGTCGCTTTGAACTGTAATTTCCACTAGTGCATGTTCCTTACAGTCGGTGAAATAGATAATGTCAGGCGAGAAGCATTCCTCGATGCATAACAGGTTAAGAGTGAAGCAAACATCATGCATAAGAATTGAGACCACCGTTTGCTTTGTAGAAACCAAATACAATGCCAACACCATAACTTTCAAATGCCATTCATAAGAGAAGTATACTATGAACACCACCATCTTGCATACACCAATGAGACTCTATTCAGCAACATCTTGAAATTGACACCTCTTGTCAAGTTGAACTGACAGCATGAGAGAAAGCTGGAAAAATAGTGTATTTGCTGTAGGATTCAAATTCCAGTACTTAACCACAGCATCTGAAGCACAACATAACCTGAGCTGATATGATATGATGAAAGAAAGCAGGAGCTTGAACTGTAAAGAAGGTGAAATCAAGCTACATAGGCACAAAGAACAAGTCTTCGAGATCTGTGAAGTTGAAATAAAAATACGAAATACACACCAGCAGGACCAACTGTAACAGAATTCCAGAACACATATTGCAGTAGTATTTGTTGATGAATAAGAATCAACACACAATCCAACTTATTTTAAGATCTTATTGTAGTACACATGAAGTACCATTATTTTCAGAAAAGAAAAAGAATAACAATTGAATATGATAAAGATAACTAAACCAAGCTATATTGCAATTGAATGTAGACTCATCAAAAAGAACTTCAACTTGTACTTAATATAACTCACCAATTTCAATTCCGAAACAACATCCTCAGTTCCATCATTACACCACACAAACCAACTCACTCACACACCACTACTATGAGGACTGTACCAAAGTAACATTGAGAGGAGGAGCTAACCCAAGCAAAATTAAGCACTCAATGGAGCAGCAAACAATCAACACACACGTACCCCAATATTCTACTGAATTTAAGAAGAATTCTTCTCCACTATCCAATGGAACAACATTAAGCTTCTTCCTAACTAACCATTATAGCACAAATAGGCATGCTCAGACCGAATAGATACAGGAATCAGTACCAGTAGGATTTGATAAAAGAACTAGGTCAAGATCATACCAAGTTATGATGAAAACAGAATTTGCAGAAGAAATTGAATTTTGTTTAGATAGTGATGTAGAAATTGAACACATGAGATCAAATCTAAAGTAATATAAAGATTAAGAACGAGATTACCAGCAGAGGTCCAGATGATAGTTGATGAGGTAAGAGATTTCAATCCATACACCAATAGGAGATTGAAATAACCAAGAGCTCAAACCCTAAAACTGAATTTTAGATCCAAAATACATGCTTAATCCTAATTGATGACGTTGCAGTAAGCATCAGGATCAAATCCAAACCTCACACCAAGAAATCACCAGTAGCAACTCTCTGTACGAACTCCTTGAATCTTCACCTGAATTGAAGATGATGAAGAACAGCAGCAGAAAAAATTGGTAAAGAATTTAAGATTTAGCCAATGAAAAGATAGGATCGATACCCCTGAGAAATTAATTTCTCAGGACTGATACCATGATAGCATTCAATAATTGAATGTCTACATGATTACTGAAGACGATTTGAATCAAATTGATTATTAAGAAAAGATAGATTCATGTTACAGAGACCTCTCGAGTTTATACTCAACTCATTCTCTCAAGGACCGATACTCTCACGTGTTGTTCACACGTTTACAATTCTCTAAACTCACAAGGTCACAACACACAGACTCACTCTAGTTATGCTAATAATCACCAGCTTGATCTATCATACTTATCGATCAGTTAAGAATGAACAAAAACCCTACTCCGACGCAACTTATAGACCTGCAAATAAGAGTTCATGTACCCAATTCTACCGTAATAGTCTATTGCAAGTTTTCTTCCCCGTCAATTATGGCTGGTATTCTTCTACTGATCATGAAGGATGAAAAGGATCAAATACAAGGCGCAACAATCTTCAAAGTGAAAGTCAAAGATGCAGGAAACTCTCAGCGACTAATCGAGGTAATGAAATGGCAAAAACAACGGAGAAAGAGGTTTTGCAATGTGGAAGTCGAAGACAAGAAGCTGAGACGACAGTGGTTGCAAAAGTAGAAGCGCCAGAAAGCTCAAAGCAACAAAAAAATTTAGATGAATCGGTTGATCTATTTCAGTAGTTTAGAACAATTAGTTGTAATTCCTTAAAAAAAAACTGCTTGCCAAATCTTATTTCTCTAGTTGATCTTTGCTCCGTTAGCTCAAACGGTACTAATGCAAAAGATAGAGCAGTCGACATATGTAATTGTGCAGACTTCTCTGCCGACCAGATTATAGCCACACTTTGGCTAACCGCATAGTTGCTAATCTCTTTTCCACGAAGAAAAAACAAATACGCCCAATAGACATGGTTGGTGATAAGAGTTTTCATTTGCTAGGGAGGGCACCGATTCATTGCGTAGATATGTTTTGTCATATATGGATTTCGTTTCCTCGATCTCCAAGCAAAGTAATATGTATACCTCCAAGTAAATTTAACAGTGTTGTAAAATACCATATAATAACAAAGTTTATGAACCTTTTCTTTCCTATCTTTGTAGGTAGAAACACGACGTCTCAACATGATGCGACAGAGAACGGACTTGGTCTTGCAAAATGTATATGAATTCCAACTTGTTTCATTCGTCAACTAAAAAATACTGAGACGATTTAGTCTTCGAAAAATGAAATAGATAAATTATCACAACATGAAAAATTAAATGTAAATATCTCAACTAGAATGAGTTAAATTAATGTTCACACCTATGACTTAGTGCTAATTAATACGAATTAGTCATTTAACTCTTGCACGAAAAAAAGATATTTCGTCTCTAACTTTTCAATGTATATCTGTAAGATGATGGGTAAAGAACTTGTCTTCTTTTTTTTTCTTAATCTTTTTATTTGTCCACGGGGCATCCGACTAGTTCGTCGGTACGCGTTCTTTCATTGTCGATTAATAATCAAATACCACTAATTAGGATTACCCTGTCTATGAATCTTGCTTATAAATACACAATGAAGATGCATCTTATCTCATTACCAAGCAAACAACTTCAATCAACGTCCAAAATACTTTCTGCTCATATCAATTTACTTCTAGCGAAATGGCAACCAAATCATCAGCATTGGCTTCATTTTTGATGGTTCTTGTATTTGTATGTCTGATTGCCGACTATGCAAATGCGAGCTCACTCAAAGTCTGGAGTGGGCACGGTTGCAACGGACATAGCGCAGTTATACATGGTTGTGGGTGCTTCAATATTCCCCATGGCCTTTTTGGGGTTATCGTTATACTTTTCACCGGACAACCAGCTAAGGTTTACAGTCACCGTCATTGCCAAGGACATGTTCTAAACCGTTTTCACCAACATATACGCAAGTGTCAACCATTTGGGTTCAGAAGTATCAGAATTCTCTGCCATTGATTGATGTATCAATCCACATATATATAGTCCCGGACCACCTCGTTCATACCTTAATATGTACGAGAAATAAGTACTAAATGTTCTCATTTATGTTTTCTTGTGTTGTTTGATTCCTTTCATGCGAGTATCTTGATGTATTTGGTTTATTACTGAAATAATGGTCGGGCAAATGTTCTTTCTGGTTTGTACTTTGTATGTTTCTAGCTACTATAAATTGCTGGCTAGTGTGAATTTAATTATGATTTTTGTGTTTGATCTTAGTTTTTTTTTTTCTTTTTTTTTTTTTTTTCTTTAGTTATTTTTTTTTTTTTTTTTGCTAGAAAAAAAGAAGATATATTGATATAGATAAAGATTACATATGATTGAGGCCGAATGAAGTATAATTGTCAACCATTCACCCGATACATTGAATTTTCTACTATATTTAGCTGCTTTACAAGTCCTACCATTAAAATTTCTACTAACATGCTTAATTTTAACATAACTAAAATAACTTGGAATAAAAAGACCATCTCTAAAATAGAGTTGTCGAACCAGTTAATCTGATCCCACTTTTATTGAGAAAAGAGATGGTAACTTCTGAAGCACTTCACAACTTCAAATAAGGCTACGCATTATGCTTCTTCAGGATTTAGTGTCTATTAGACAAAAAAGAGGTATCACTAATCATTTTAGATGCCAGAAAAAATTTAAATTAATTAGTGACAAATAAGTTTTTCATTTCCAAACGTTAGGATTTGTTTACTGACGATGGCTCCAGTGGTGAGAAAAGTGATGCCCGATAAAAAGAAGGCCCGTTAGTTTGACGATCACCTTCAAAATTTTGTAAAAATCAAAAGAAGGCCCGTTAGTTTGACTATCACTTTCTAAATTTTCCAAAAAACAATATTTTGATGTGTAATTTCTACTAAATATTGGATGGCCCACCATTTTCCAAAGTATGCCGAGAACAATCCAGAATTCACATGACCGACATCATTATGTATTGTTGGCTTTTGAAAGTGTGGTTGACCAGTTTCTATAAATAAATGTTTCAAAAAAATAGGCCAGTTTATTAATTGGGAAAGTCAAATGTTACTTTAATTTTCTGGCACCACTTTTCTTTTAACTTCTTTTGATGACAAGTGTTATGTGGATCATTTCACTTATTTCTTTGCGACAAGTGTCATGAGAACCATTTCACTTCACTTCTTTTATTGACAAGTGTCTAGTAGGACCACTTTCAATAATTAGTTCTCTTAATTTCCTTAATTTTCTCAAAAAAAGAAACTGCCATATTAAAAATAAATGGAGGGAGTACAATATTTTGCTGGAATTTTTGTTTATTCTAAGTCGCCCTCTTTCTCTTTCCTCTGAAAAAAGAAAAAACTCGCCTTATCTTCACCGCCTCTCTTTTAACTTTGAATCTGGTAATTCCTTGCTTGATTTGGGTCTTTTGACTCAAATTGAGTGATGAATTATCATGTTTATATTGTAATTGTTTGATTTTCCTTTGTTTGTTTTCGTTCCAGCAATTTTTAGCTCTCAATTTAGACTTCACTTCCTGAACTGGTTGATGGTTGATGTGGTTAAATCAGTTGATGTCTCCGTTCAATTGATAGAGGATTGGTGGTTAGTGATTCGAATTTGGGTTTGATTTTATGAATTGGTTGATGCTGATGTTGCTGTGATTTTGGGTTTGTCCAATAAGTTGACTATCAATAATATTAGTGGTGATTATGGGTGATTCAAACCTTTGTGGTGGTTATAGCAACTGTTTTCCTTGGGTTTCTGGATTTTCTTTACATCACAGAGCCGTGTTCAACACCTCATTTTAATTGTAAGTGTTTATGGAGATGGTGATGATTTTGGCAGATCTTCTTAACCACGATCTTAATTTCAAATCAAGGGATTCTAGTTCATGTGCTATGGGTTTCGACTATCTGATTGCAAGATCTGCTTTTTCAAGATCGAAAGTGGTTTTGATGATTTCTCCGGTCTCTGTTCTTCACAGGAAAGAGTTCATCACGGTAATTGATGGGTTTATGGAAGTGTTGTCGATGTAGTTCTTATTTTTGCTTAATCATATTTACATTCTTCCGTTTCAATCAACATCTTTCCGAAATCACTAATTTTCAAGCAAAAGGTACTTGTTTATGCTTGATGAAAAAGTGGCGACGATTTCGTATCGGCGGCTTAATTTGGAAGATGATGTGCTTGCCGGAGTAGATTTTGCACATGTGGGGTCCCTGGTCATCAGTTGCGACGGTCTCATGGACTTGAAGGATTCCATTTTAGCTCTTTTTTAGGCAAGGTTTCAAGATTTTCATGGTTTCAAGCTCAAAGAAATGGTTTCAATATGGTGATACAGGAGCTTTGCTGTTCAAATTATCGCCACCATCAAGGTGATAAAAGAGTTCTTGATATTCAACGTGGTGGAAGTATTGACATTTTGTGGCACTCATTTCGTTAATTTAGGTCTATGGGTTTCAAGTTGGGTTTTCTAATATGTTGGGCTTGAATTGTATTCCTGTTTATTATCAATTCGGACCTATCAAGTGGTAGGGTATCGGGGATCAATGCTGCTGGTTTAGAGTTACAAGCGGCAAATGGCAACTAAATCTATTCAGTGGTGGTTTCCAGTAAGTATCACAGTGGAGTAGTGGCGGCGGTTTGTGACCGTCACTGTACTTGAGGTTATAATAGGGGTTTTTTAGGGTTATGCAAATTTGGTTGGTTTTCGTTTAAGTTATTTTTCTGCACTAGGGGTTGGGATTTTGTGCTAAAGAGAGTTTGGGGACCTATCAACTATTTATAAGATTATTTTGGGGAGTTCTATTTACAACTACATTGTAGTTTAGCATTGTCGTATAGGTTTTTTAAATTAGCATTTGGATATTCTTCCATCTTTTAATAATAAAATCTTCTTTCAATCAAAAAAAAAGTGATACAAATGCTTATAGTATCTTGGTAATCGAGAGGCATGAGAATCAATTATTACAACACGTTATCGACAATTGCTCTGTGGTGATCGGCGTTGGGATGACGATCTGAAAAGGATAATTCTCTTCAACCTTGCATATTTAATTTAACTATTTCTAAGTAGTTTTATGCATACAATTTTTATTATGTCTAACCTTGTTTCCTATTTTGATTAGGACTTAAAGAGAAACTTAGACATCTTACCGTATTTTGTATGTGCTAATTGAGCACAGAAATTATACGTTGTATGAAGAGATATCCATAATAGGTACGTATAACGACTCATATTTGTGATGCTATTCGATTTCGAATTTAGCCAAATATTTGAGTTTTGCATTGTTTTATTAATTCTCCTTAGCCAACCAATGAAAGGTTTTCCGCGTCCTTGACAGCGTAGAGAATAAAATTACTTTGTTGGTACACCAATGATTTTTGGTGTTAAAGGTTTTAATATCGTGAGCGAAAGGGAATTATTGCATCCTTGGGATAGCAAAATTTTAGTATTCGTTGCTATAATAATCTCAATTTAAAGTCGTTCGCACGGAGGTGGAATCACGATGAAGTGGACACCGAGGTTAATCTGATTTAGCTAGTCTCTATCGGTCCTTGAAATGAGTTTTAATTAATATTGAGACAATTTCTTTTAAAAAATAAAGAATGTGTTCATATTTAAACTTTGATAAATTAATATTTCGTCGAGCCTAATGGATGAAATTGGAGATTTGTCATTATTATTTCACCGTTAATATTTGTGGAAAATAGTTCAGCTTGATTTCAAAGAAGATATATGCGCCGTATATAATATAGTGGTGATATAATAAGTGAGAGAAATTTATTTTGCGCCCTTATGTGTTCCCGCTAGCTTTACGGCGTGCATTATATGCGCCTATTATATGCATCGACGAGCTTTAAAGAGTTAGTGCTTAATTTTCACTTTGTATATGTTGTGTCAACAACACCGAGTGCTGCAAATGTTAACTGCGCCTCGTATATATACAAACATCGAGCGATAATGAGTGTTGCATTTTTGTAAATGATATTTAGAGTTAATATCATGTCTTCTCATCGCCTGAGCTACTCCCTCCGTTCCATTTTAGATGATGTTTTAGGTTATATTTTTGTTCCATAATACTTGAAAGTTTTTCATATTTTTGCACAAAACTACCACTACACCCTATATATTTTGCTTTGAACTATAAGTTTTTAAATGCACTAATAACAATTAATGTATAAGACTTTTCTCAAGGGTATAAATGGAAAACCTTCTTATCTCTCTCAATTTTGTTAATCTGCGTGAAAACTCCAAAACATCATCTAAAGTGGAATGGAGGAGATACTAAAATCCTGAATTTGGTGAATTAATAAATTTGCAATAGTACCTATGCAAATAAGTTAAATCTTGAAAAAGAAGGAAAATACAATTGTGGTAGGCATATTTTTGAATGGGAACCACAGTTGGATTCACAAGAACTCGATGAGCACCGTACCACCAGAAGTGAAGTAATACAGGATGGTAGCATAATGATCGATTTGAATAAGCCATCTTTGAGCCTAGTGACTATGCTATCATTGTGACATAAAAGACGCATTACGTGCACCTGAAGTGCGTTCATTGTTATTGATCTCTATCGGTGCGTCTTAGCGGGACTGGACTCGATATTGAGATAGTGTCTAAGGTCAAAATTCGTTTACAAGCATCGTTAATTTTACATGGAAATGTAAATTATTTAATTTATTCAACTGGACAGTAAACAAGAGAGGAAACATGATGGGCCACCTCTCCCGGGCTGCATGTTATTATTTTTTTGCGCAGTTGCTCCTTAATAGGTAGATTAATGCGGAAATGGATGTTCTGTTGATGAGACATTCCCAGCTAAGGATCAGGGATAATCGTCGACGACATTGGTTAATTCAATTGTGTCTCATCAAAATTCTCACACCGAGAAATGCCTGAGGTGTTGGAGATTACTCATTTGCTAGATTTTGCAGAGAGCGGCTTGATTTAGCATAAATGAAATTCCTTATAAGGCATGCCATGGAATCATAACGATTGTTTCGTCTGAAGAGTTCTGATGAATAGACGAAAACCTATAATTTAATTATGTAAATCTAATCAGATAACGTCATATTCTCTTTGTGTGGTGAGTTGATATCTCTCGACGAGGAGCACATCCATAAGCGTTAGTTGATATATCATAAGGTGAAGAATATCCGCAGATGTTGAAACTTGGTACCAATGGATTATGATATGTTCATACTCGGAGAATGATGTAAGATCGTTTATTTACTGATTATTAATTTACTGTCGATAATGTTCAGAGTAGCTACTGAAATCGGTGGATGGTTATCCCCTTTGCAAAAAAGAATTATCGAAATAAAGTTCATATGATTGGAAAATATGGATTTTAGTCCATATTGAGTTGTTCATCTCACTTGTGTTGTTTTTTAGGACTATCAGTCCTAGCATCCACGAAACTTTAGTTTGAAATTTGATGCTTATGAAAGTGTAATAAATTAAGGTCGTTTTATATAGCGATAACCTTGACAACGAGTTTCCACGGACACTAACTAGGTTCATGGGAGTATGGTCTGGTAGTCATGCATGACTCGACATATCACCTGGATTGTGAGGGTAAAATACCTGATGGCCACGTGTCAACATCTCAAGGGATGACTTCATGTGAATCATTCTCCATAAAGATGATTTCGTCTGAATAGAGACGCATGCCACTACCATCGCATGAACGATGCGTGTGAAGGAGTGGTCTAATCGATTCAGTTGGTCAAGTCTAAAAAGAAGTATTGCATTTAATGAAGGATCAGAAGGAGTGAGAGCGAGTCTAATGACTTACCAGAGAACTCGGACTATCTATACTGTAACTCATGAGTAGAGAAGCACGAGGACCTTTGGATAAGAGATTCACGAGGCCTGACCATCACGAACAGGGCGAGATAACTCGGAGGAGAACCAGGATACCACCACGAGGGATAGTATAGATACAGAAGCAAAGGCGATGTAGGATGACTCAGAGAGATCGACGAGGCATGACCTTCACGAGTATTATTTGTCTATAAATACCAACCCATGTAGCAGGAAATGGGCAATTTATCTTATGTATTATTAGATGGTATTTCTACAGAAAATTCTCAGAGAGATCTAGACAGAGAAAGAGTGAGAGATCTAAGTGAGATTTGGAACTCTTCCAAGGGTAAGACCTTATAATCAATAAAGAAACTATCTTCTCTCCGTGGATGTAGGTCTTAATGGCGAACCACGTTATATGCTTGTTTCAATCTTTACTTTTATGCTCTTTACATCTTGTTTATCTTTGAATCTTGAATGTTATAGTAAGTTTTAGTATTTATCTTCATTTGGATGTAACCATCAGAAAAGATGCGGTTACATTTTGGCGCTAGAAACAAGGAGGTATGAAGATATAATCTACCTCTCTATCAAAAGCTCTATATAAGTTTAGTATCTTTCTGAAAATGGTGGTTCTCAAACCACTGGGTAGTTTCCTTTCAAAGAATTCAAGAGTTGAGCTCGGACTCGACACGATCTCTAAGATCTGTGTAGTCTAGAAGGACCTCAAGAATCGACAGATCTACCTATTTCTAATGTTTTTCTTGATATCTTTAAATTTTTAGAAATAGCTCCTATCTTCCTCAAGGAGCTCAAGAGAGTAGAAGATCATGGTGAACATGGAGTTTTCAAAACTTCAACACCTAAACGATCTCTTCTATGAACGAGCAGGGAAGATCTCCACCAGTAAACCTCTTAAGAAAGTCAAATTCTTATGAACGTTCAAAAGGAGAACTGTTAAGTAATGGCTTTTACGTTTTCACATAAAACTCCATACAACTCATAATCTTCTTCTTAAAAATTCTACTCTAAGTCAAGAGGAGGGGTTAACGAGTATAGATTCATCCTTCAAACTCAAAGTCTATTCGAAATCAAAAGATCAAAGGCTGGTGAAAAAATATTTCCTAAAAATGGAAGGATATGCTTTATCATCATGATTAGATTTTTTATAACATAAGGATAGGTACTTTCTCTTGAGAAGAGAAACCAATGAAATACCTTTTTCCATCACTAAAAGTCTTATGCATGAAAGAGAATGTTTTGACATCTTCACATGTCTCCGAATTTGTTTTAAAGTCTTCCCGTACTTATTTTCCAGTTGAATTATGACTTAGGAGTTGCACGTGACCTGCAAAACTAGGGTCCCACTTTTTTGAAGGAAAAGACAAATTGAGTATTATTACATGAATCGCAGGCAAGGCGATGGTGATGAGGCATTTGGCTCGTACGAGCCAAGGCAAAAATGGTGGAGTCATACCTGACGGCCTAGACGAGATGGAACTCGGCGAATCCATGCACAACGGTGCACCCCCAGAAGAGGGACAACCGGATAACCAATTCCGGGAAGGGTTAACAGATAACTCTAGATCGGAGGGAGGTGAAAACCCCTTCGAGGGCCAAGATGATATTCATCTAACTCAACCAGGAGGGTTGGAACGTTTGCCAAGGAAGATAATAAACAATGAACTCAAGAAGGCTATCGATTCTATCTCGGACGATACCAAGGCCGTACTCACTGCCCTCCTGAAAGCTCAAGAAGTGCAGGAAGAAAGAATGAGAAAATTGGAGAAACATAACAGAAGGCTAGAATGGAGAAACCGACGGTTGAAGTGAAAACCCAAGAAGAATGCGCCCAACATCCCAGAGGAATAAGTTCCCGAGGACGAAAGCCCTTTTGAAAAACTGCAGGACGACGAAAGGGTCAACATTCCCGATACCTCTAACGAAGATACGGCAGAACGCTTTCCAAAGGGGAGCACAGGAGTACTGGAGATGGAGGACAGCCCATTTGAAGGATCATCCGATGTCGATCCTAAGCATCGACGAGAAAAGAATAAAAGAAATGGGGGAAAGATTAATTGCAAGTCCGATAAACTCGTAATCACTAACCCAAGGCGAAGCGAGGCGTCGAAACCTATTCCCTCCAAAATAGTCTCCCAAGAAGAGTTATCAGACGAGGATTCAGGGCGATCACGATATCGCCAGTCAGAAATTTCCTTCTCACCCGAGAGAGAGCACAAAGAAGGAAAGGCCGGAGGAGAGAAGGCTCCTAGGCGACCTAATTCGCGAACGAATCTGCCATCTGAAGCAATGTCTGAGAAGTAAGCAGGAAGGAAGAAGATATTAACAAGCTGGAAGTATCTGAGGAGAAAATATAATCTCCTAGTGATGTGATTATTAGCTCAGCCCTTTCCAGTCTCGCTCTAACCGTCTGCTCCCTTTAGCAGGACGAAGGCGTCATGAACATCTCGAGTCTGTCAGATGACGCCAACACAAAGGAGCCATTATGACGTAGTAATGTGTAGATTCTTTCCGCTAGTCTAAAAGACGCCTTGTTGTGGTTCAACAACTCCAAGGAGTCGGTCAGGTCCTTTTCCACCTATCCCAGTTATTCTTGGAAGCATACATACATATGATGGGGATCAAGTCGAGAGATCGATGTCAATTTCCAGTGCCTGAGGGACAACGAACCTCTCCGATCACCAATCACCTGATGGAGGAAACAATGCTTCTAAATCGAAAGGGTCCCTGAGGCCTATGATCTTAGGATTCAAGAATAGCCTGGAGAAATATGGATCCGATGTTTGTTAATGTACTAAACCCCGCCAACCAATTTAGGAAAATTAAGGAAATCCAAGAGGATTACATAACTGAAGAGTTACTAGATGGGCACTTATGACAAATTAGTCAAAGGGGCCACCTGAAAGTAAATGTGGTAGAACCACAACCCCCAGAGTACCTACCCGGGGGCAAAGACTAACCAACAGCGGCGCGACCCAGTTCGATAAACATCGGAGTGGAGGATGGAAAAAGGAGATATCAAACCCGAAGTAGAAGGAAAAAATCATAGACCCTGTCAACAAGAAGGTTTAATGTTCCATAGCAGAGGTCTTAAAAAGATTGAGGAGAAATACAAGGTGATATCCATGGAACCGAGGCCAACAGCAGAAAGGGCCAAGAGCTCTGACTGGACTTTTGCTAATTCCACCAATTTCTCAGCCATACCACAAATTCTTTGTAGAGAATTGAAAAGATGATATATGAAATGGTAAATGAAGGTAAACTTAGTGAGTACATGCGAACCAGCGATCAACCCACGATAGAGGCACCAGTCCATCATTGGAAATACACGTGAAGCACAATATCTGGGATGCAACACGATATCGTACTCACTAAGCAACCAAAGCTGAAGGAGGCATCATTATGGTGAATCCACAAAAGGGACTTTAAAGGAAATGAGTTTTTCAACGTAACAAAGAACCTCCAATGGAGGAGTGGATGAAAATACCTATTATCTTCTCGGCCTCGGAGGCACCAGACGAGAGAACAACTTCTAACGATCCTCTGATGGTTACGATGGAGACCGCATCTCTGAACAGAGGGGGGGAAGAAAAACCACAATACTACCCTGGGCAATCACTACACCATTTTAAGAGATTAACAACCTACCATAGATGTTGCTAAACCGGATCGCAACAGGCTTTCCGTTGCTAAACACGTGTCGCACTTTTTAGAAGAAGATAAGCTCTATGGCTAATCTCGGTCAACAACGAAAATTCAGCAACGGTCGTTACCGTTGTTAATTTTTTATTAGCAACAGAATCACGTTGCTAAATGTTTTTGGAAACAGAAAATAGGTTCAGAATGAAGCCATGGTTTAAAAGGATGCCACGGCTTTGAGTTCTAAAGCTTTGATTCTAAGCCACTAAAATTATGTTTCTCAATGGTATATGTTAACATCTCCATCAATAACACAAAAATCATCTTATACTATAATAAAGAAAATGGTCCTTTTTGGTGTCCCAAAAAATTTGGTTACTTTTTCATTGACATAAATGCCCCTCCGCGTGTTTTCATTTTGCCGCCTCCTAAGTGGACTTTGATAGATTCACAGGAAAACCAAGGTCACTTGCACATTTTAAGAGCAACCTGATCGTAAACTCATGCCGTATCTAACATAAAAATCTGATCTTCCCTCCCCCTTCGGCTCTCCCACTTCCTTTGTCACCAGACTCCACCTCCTTCGGTTTATACAACGTGGCTTTCACCACCACCATACATTCATTCACCACCAACACCACCACCATTTTTCAAATAACTCTTTTTCATTTTCTTTAAAAAATTGATTTTCTTTTCAAATTGATTCAGTTTATTCTAGATTACGATTCAATAAGGTGTTGAATAGGTTATGCTAAATGAACAACGCTTATCAATAAAAGCCAAGAATTATCAGTGATTAAAATGCAAGATTAAGTTTGTCTCAAGCTTAAAGCAGAATTTATTAGAAAAGAGGTGGTGTAGTATTAGATAGGAAGATGGACAGATGGTGAACGCAGAAGTGAAAAGTTAACCAGGTGGTGTGGTAGTTGAGTATCAGATTTTGTAGAGAAAATGAAAAACAAAATCCTGTTGAGCAGTTGTGGGTAGGTGGACAAGAGTAGATTACTTTCTACACACGTGTTTGGATGGTTATAATGGGACCTGTTACAAGTTGCAACTACGTAACGCATCACCTATAAGTGGTTTTTTTCTTTTTCTTTTTTCTAAACAAACCCAAAAGCCAAAAAAAAAAAAAAAAAAAATTACACAATAGTGAAGTTGCAATCACCTAAGGCATCACCCCATTCAATCCCAAAGAGTTCGAGAACCCTGTAATTGCCATGATCCCGGTCCAAGTTGTATATTTGGATGTACATCCCTGATACTAATTTATATGCGAGAGCATTTTTTGTGATGAACTGAAGATCCACAAATTCCTCACACGATACTCAAGATGAATGCCCAAGTTCCGCACACGCGGACACGCCACTACTAGCACCCATCGTAGAACAAGCTCATATTTATTTGGAAGTTGAGTATCAACATTGGAGAGATATTCAATTACACAATTACCTTGATTAGCTAAACTAAAGAGAAACTAAAAGTGAAAGAGAAATATTTCTCCAAATCATAAGGCACTCGCATCACAAGTGCGTCGTTTGCTAGTACACATAACAAAAATTATCATTACTTCAACATCCTAAAACTTACAATGATAAGTAAAAATCAAAATCATACACATAACAGATGGCTTCATTTCTCGTTATGTACAACTTCCGAGAGTTTTGCTATTTTGTCAAGAAGACCGCTCAAAGACATTTATTGAAGAAATATCTTTATAATTCTCAGCATCTAACCAGAAATAATCATTCAAGGAAGCCCCTACGAGCTCCTAACTCAAAATATTGGTTACTGAGTCATGACAAAAAGCTCCATGTAGATTAGTTTTCCTTCATCATAACCAATCTCTCCAAAATGCGGCAGATCAACATTTGGATGAGTAAACGGATCCAAAGGAGGTTCCCACTACAACAGACTCTCCTCCCACTGCATCTACAAATTCTTTAATCGGGCAGATAGTGAAGCTTCTCTCGTTCAAAGAGAACCTTTACAAATTGCATTTGATCTTTCACATGTGCCTTGGTTATACTTGGCTCTTCTTGATCGCCTGCCATATAATATATCCTAGTAAACATGAAAACAGTAAGGATGATAGTAAACATAAGCTGTTAAATACTAAATGTATAGCCAGAAGTGATTGAACCTTCTATCAACACAGTCTCATCAGATGTGCTAACTATAAAGGCAAACTTGTATTGTTCATAACAAATGACAAGCAATGAACACATGATACTCCTTGAGAGTTGCACGAAACAAGAACTATCACCACAAACAAACATTAGACAAGCAGCACATGTCAAAGTCTACCTAATCAATATTTCAGTTGTTAACTGATTCCTTCAAAAATCCAATGTAAGAAAAACTAAAATACTTATGCAACAGTTTTATTTTTTTTTTTTTAGAAAAGGTTAAGATAGATTAATAAGGTGCCTAGGAGGCACAAAGGAAACAATTGTACTACAAAAAGACGCTAGAGCAGAGAGTTTTATGCAACAATTTTACTGGTTCCCCATAATTGATTGGCTACATAAAAATATATAATGATATTCAGAAGTTATGTGTTTAAAGTGTAAGCTGTCACCATTCATTCTCATAGATAAAACTGTAGAAACATTAATCATTATCTATGCTTCTTTGTTGCCATACTGAGGCACAACACTCATTTTCTACCACATGCAGTGCCAAGTGAAATCTCATTTCAGATGTGCATCTTATCTTATACAGAGTATTATGTTTTACCATCAACCAAATTCAAATTTTGATTCTTAGATAGTTATGTGGATATAAACTCACCATTGGTCACGAAATTTGGTTCTTCTTAGCTTTAGTGGTTTTCTGCAGGCTGGCCTCATCAAATTCCCTAAAACCCGTCTCTTCTAAGCCTTCATGTTTTGGACTCTATCCATCCCGTTCCATCCATGACCATGACCCCCCTTCCTCTACCACGACCAGATTCATGGAAAACAACATTACTTGCTAAAAACATGTCAAATACAATAAAAACAAGCTCTCTTTTTTCTGTCTCCTATTATCGTGTTCGATAGAACATAGAGACTATAATTGAATTACAAACATGTACCATATATCAATATATGATTCAAAAGCAATATCTAAATGTGTAAGGAGAAAACTTTCCATGGCCTCTAACTCTGCCGCCAAAGCCACGTCCACCACCTCCATGGAATTCACCACCACCAATAATGTTCCCTACACCCAAAACAAACAAAACATAGAAACTGTAATTCAATCATTGTCTTTTGAATTACAAACATGTACCATATGTTAATTCAAAATCAAGATCTAAATGTGTAAGATGAAAACTTACCATGGCCTCTTCCTCTGCCACCAAAGCCATGTCCACATCCATTGAATTCACCACCTTCATTGATGTTACCTGCACCCAAAACACACCAAACAGAAAGACTGTAATTCAATCCTTGTATTTTGAATTACAACCATGTAAAATATATCAACACACGGTCCAAAGAATGTGTAAGACAAACTTACCACGGCCCCTTCCTCTGCCACCAAAGCCACGTCCGCCACCTCCATTAAAGTTCCCTGCCCCCAAAACAAACCAAATTACATTAGGAAAAGAAACTTATACCCCTCCTTCAGGATAAACAACAAGCATCAAACAACAAAGAACAACCACTTGATACAAAACCTCAATCAATTCAAGAAAATCCCAAAATGAAAAAGGAGAAGAAAAGTTGAAAACCCATATCTCATATCTCTTCAACAAAATCAGTAAAGTTGATTTCCATGGTTTCCCAAATCAAGCAATAGCAATAAATATATCCTTAGAACATTAAATAGGTTACAAAAGAACGGAGAATATGCATCAATTTCACTTCTAAGATGGTTTTGAGTTAAGTCTCAAAACCACTTGAAGTGTAAATTATTAAACAGACAAACCAAATGAGAGAAAAAAGCACAGATTGAGAACACAGCTGAGTCAAGAAATTGGAACTAACCTGCAGTCTAAATTATAGGGAATAAAGTAAGACTAACAACAAATTGAATAACCATTGAGAAACAAACAAACTAACGGGATAAACATAACCAAGGTCGACACAATTGAAAGCCAGAAACATACACGCACAAACCAGGAAACAAAACAATTGAAAATGAACATCAAGAAATTAAAACATTAAGACATCAACAAAGATTTAAGGCACAAACTAAAAGAAGCAAACATTAGAGAAAGAATTAAGAGTAGGAAGAGATGTAAGCAGGACCTTATTTTGATAGGAACGGCTCGGACATCAGGAGATTGAAATTCGAAATAGAAGGAATCGATTTCCTAAATTGATGGAGTGTGATGGAGTGATTTAGGTGCTAGGGTTTCCTCCAATTTCACATATTTTTTCCGCAGCAGCAAGTGTAGATGCAAATTTGAAACTGAAACACTGAAACTAATGAAACGAAACACAACTAATTGAAACAGGCAAGATAAAATTCAGTTTAATAGATGGAGATTTGACTTGGAATTGAATCGTAGAGATGAAGAAATTTCTCCTTGTTTCGTTGGTTATATCGCCACCCACTTTTTCTCCTCTCTCCCCGTTTATCATACAAGGTTATTGACTGAGAGCATCGTTTTCATGATGAATAGAGAACCAGAAGAAGAAGAAGAAGAAGCAGCGGCAGAGATTGATAGAGAAGACTAGACATAAAAGAGGCAAGTTATCTTAGAATATAGGGTTTAAAGAAAAGATCTTTGAATTGTGAAAAGAAAAATTAGTTCAAATGACCAATGTTTGACTTGGGCGGAAACATATAGCATAGTTTTCCCAACCACATACGTACTTCGCATGCTTGAACACCCGGCAGTTGCTATTCAAGAACTGAAATTTTGCCGTTGCAAAATTAGCAACAACAACTGTCGTTGCGAAATATTAGAAACTAATATTAGCAAAGAAAATTAGCAACCTTAAAATGGTGTAGTGAATGCCTAAGATCCTAGTAGACGGAGGGATCTCTGTTGAGATCTTGTTTTATCAAACATTTAAACAAATGGGTCTTCGAGATGAATATCTGATTCCATCGGACCTATAATATATTTGGCTTCAATGGCTCGTCAACACGACCAAGATGCGAAATTACGTTGGAGATTAGAGTAGGGAAAATCTTAACTTAACCACCTTTCGTGTTCAGACGTAAATCTCACCGTGATACGGCCATAATTGGGAGGTCATGGATCCATGGAATCAAAGGAGTGGCTTATGCATACCACCAAAGGCTAAGATTCCTACTCGACGGACGCATAGTGGGTAACTCATGAGAAGCCAAACATCTTTGACATGCACGGACAACACAATGATAAAAGAACCAAGAGCAACACCAACCAGACAATGACAATACCACGCCATGGTGACAATCAAAACACTAGACGAAGCCACCCCTTGGCCAATTTCCTTGTGGCAGCCACAATACCTCCCCGTAGGAGGAAGACAGGATTCAGCCGACTGGATTCTATTACCGTCTCAATTAGACAAACACTCGGGTTACACCAAATATACCCTACAAGAGGAAATAGGGGATATAAACCCTCAGTTTAACACCCTGGACACGAGTTAAACAGGGCCTAAACACAGACGATCCCCTCGACAACAATCACTAAGTGCTCGAGTTCATATTCGGAAGCAAAAACCACTTCACAAATGGTGGGAGACACCTACATTAACACCAAGAAGGAGCCGCTGACGACAAGCCAAAGGACAATCGAGATCTCATAACAAAGGATCTCTGATGCATACCCAAGAAGGAAAGAAAAGGCCAAAGCAGATCTGCACTGACAGAAACGCTCGGAGTGAAGTAGTCACCCAGCATGACAACTCCTAAAATGGGAGAAATACAACCCCATAACAAGAAGGATTTTAGAAGGACGACCTTCCAATACCTGGATGTCGGTCATCTAGTAGAAGTCGTACCTATAGACTAGAACTTCGGTCCTTAAGAGACATATACACGGATACAACTAGGATCGCGAAGCCCTCTTCACTCTGAAAGGTTACAGGAGTATCCCAGCGAATCCATCGCCAATAATCAGTTATTTAAATGGCGCTATGGGCATTCAAAAATGCACGGCTCGGGTCAAGGCGAATGATCTCCCCCTTCGTCCAAAAGCCTTAAGTGACTCAAATAATACAATCCAAGGATGTTAAGCATAACCCTAACTCGACACAACACTCTCCAAAACACACGACCAAGAGGAATGATACCTTTAAAGAAGGACACTCTCTCCGAGATGACTGGTTCCTCAATATCGAGGAAAGCTTATCAATTAATATAGCATGACGAAGCACTAGATTAGAATTCTCACGTCATAAGGTTTTTATACCTTACTACAATGTAACAAGGGTCCATGACCCTCTTTTGACAAAGAATAAAAATAGACCTTTTTCATGATCATTTTAAATCACTTAAATCTTTATTGTTATTTATCTTTATCTTTATTTCAATTTTTTATTTTCCGCACTAGCTATTTTTATATTTTTTGTCTCATATTTTTTTTCTCATCATTTACATATTGCATATCCAAAATCCCATCAAGATTATGCCATGGTGCTAGCCACACCTTCCATTCCACATCAAATGATGCGGGCACACACCTGCTGCCCCATACGGACATGGACCTAAGGCAATGCCATCTGACCAAATAAGGCATGATGACGCGGGGGACACCCTAAGCTACCTAATATGGATACAGACCTAGGGTAATGCTATCATGATCTAGAAATCGGTGATGTCCTCGCCATAAAAGGAGATACTCGAATCAAGGTACTAACCTTTGGCTAAGGGAAGAATCACTTGGACCGAGGTATCGCCCTCCAAACGATGGTTAAACAAAATATGGCTCAAACAACTGACCAACAACCCATACAAACCAATGAAGGTATCGTCACCATAAGGGAAAAGAGAGAAAGTTACCACGCTTCTTGACCAACACCATAAGAGATGACCTATCCAATTAAGGAACTGATCACTCCTTGGCTTCATCACCCACGGTTGGACTCATAGCTGGCACATAATCCCCCCAAAAGTCAATAAAATGTTAACCAAGGCACAAATATAAAAAGGACGTTACTTTGAAACCGTCATAACATAAGGCTTAAAAAGTATGAACCGATTCCAACAATCGAGGACTTACGCGAAGAACGTTTAAAAATAACCATGCCTCCATGAACAAAGGAGGAATTTCATACCAAACCGTATTCAAAAGAAGTTCAAATAAAAAGAACCATAAAGGTGTGAACGCTCAATCCTCTTGCTGGTTACCAATACCCTGCTCGTCTTCCCTTTGATCGCATGCGCCATGATCGAGCTATATCCGATCACTAGTGCCTTGATCACGTTCCACCTGATCCACCTCGAGCTACAAAAGCATCTTGCTCCGGGACCGAGTTGAACTGGATGGAGCACGAATTTCCGAGCTCGCAGCTATAGTAACCATCTGACGTCTGCATGAAGAATCAGCTTTGAAGGCTTTAGTAATCAAAAGCTTGATACTAGGGCGTGAAGATCAATAAGCTTCTCGGGTTCGTATCAAAGACGTTCGCCTCCATCTCCTCCTCGTGGGTATTGACCAACAAGTTGAGCTCTCATCTAGACCTTATTTGGCAACCTCGTCTCCTCCAACTGCTTCTCTAGCCTTCATGATACGTTTATGAGCCACCGAAGAAGGAGAAAAAGAAAAGTCAATACGAAATCTTCTACCTGAGAAGGCATGAGTTTTATAAATTTAAAAACTACTAATGGGCAACCTTCGTGATCTACCAACACAGAGGCCAAGGTCTCTTCCACTTGGGACTTTTGGTTATCTAGGGCACTAATCTATGCCTCTGCAGGAGTTACGGCCGTATCTCCGGCTGGGCAGGATAAAAGATGCATGTCACGCTCTATTTTAAGATGAACGAAATCACGTTTAAGACGCATCAACTCTTCTCTATCATCTTCAGCTTGAGCTAATAATGGCATGTGGTCATATTGTCATTCAATCATATTATCTTTCTGACTCCGAATAAGCTTGATGTCATCCATCCTATCCACAGCTACTTTCTTAGCCTTATCTAGTATTGACCGAAGCTCGACAATGCGATCGCGATGAACATTTACATCAACCCGAAGCAAACCATTTTCATTTTTTAAGGCATCAATTTTGCACTGAAGAGAACTCACATCAAGCTTCCAATTACATATTTCCCTAGCATACTTATGAACGGTATCGATAACTTCTCCTCCGAACGCTTGATGACGTCTACCAATAGTGGGGACTACTTCAAAAAATATAAAAATCCTACCATAACAAAGACATGACACAAGAGGGAGTTGAAAATACCTTCAAATTCTCTTATCCTCACGAAGGGAACGGTTCTCCTCTTGGGCCATGTTAACAACGCAGAAATGCAAGTTCGATCTCGGCTGCTCGGATACACGAGTCTCTGGGAGTAGCATTACAATGCGAAGGTTGTTGCTCTAACAAAATACGCACCACACCTAGATTAGAATAATTTCGACTAGGGAAATCCAAAGGAAGAACATTATTTCAATCTCAAGACATACCGCAACACAAGTCATGTCGAGACGCCTGGGAAATGAGGTTAAGATACGAGCTTGTTTGTCGTTGCTCATCCGAGCATACCTGTTCTGAAACAACAATTTCTATAGACTCGGACCCATCACCAAAGTGAAGGAAGAAGAACCCGAAGGACCTAAGGAACAGATGGAAAACCACCGAAAATCACTCGAACACCTAACGTGTTTCAGCCAACAATCCTGGTTGGGACGTTGTCTTCCGAGCAAGAACCAAGCATTGCACCCCTGAGCTGGAGATCGGAATCGTAATAACAGTGGCAGGCTGGCTCAGCAAGGCTCGATCAATATCATCAAAGAACGAGTCCCCAAGATCTACTAAATCACGCTCTTCAAATAGCTCATCCACATAGACGCCAAAAGAAGGTTCCTCCGCCATGAGCAAAGGGATTGCCCAGAACCATCAGCAACCCTCCACCTCTGTACACATGATTACATCGACTTAAAATGCTAAGGCATTAAACAGGGGCAATATATATATATATTAGTAAAATAACAATATTTCATCCCTTAGCATCCTAAGCACCTCGGGTAGAAGAACGCCATTGAGGGGCAATCCATTTAAGAACCCGCGGGCTTATAAGCCGGCAAATGAGCATGCATTTCGGGAATCCCGGGGAGAACATCGCCGAGCTCATTCCAACCATAAATATAAGGCCCTATGATTGTAGAGAGCAACACACCACATGGGATCATGTGTTTTATTAAGTTCGAATAGCGGCATGGAGGATCCAAATCAAGGATAAGAGAGTGGACCCTCAAGAGGCTTCCGAGTCCTAGAAACTCCAACCCCAAAGCCATCATAAGTGTCAGATTGCCACTAATAGTTGGCCACGAAGGACTTGGACGAGTAATACTTCTCCGATCGGGCACAAATTGATTCAACTCGTGATCAGTTACTTTACCAAGACTTTAAGGATGATTCTCGCATGATCCTATAAAAATTACTATTTGGCCGGAAGATCGTTGAAGTCTAAGAAGGAAAACCTCATTATTGAAGGAGTTGAGCGGGCAATACAGAGGGAGACGGAGACCAGCCTCACTACGGGAAAAATCATCATTGACGACACTTTATTAGCGTTGTAGTACCCCTACGACAACGCTTTTTTATGCATTGTGTAGGTGGGGTATTGTAGAAAGTCCAAGCTTTTCTACAATACTTTCCTAAGAGTTGTAAAGGGTGATGTGATACATGGTTCCGCAATATTTTGGCAAAGTTGTGATTCTCTTTCGATTTTTTTTTTAAAGCCTAACACAACTCTTGCTTGTGTTGTAGGACTATTTTACACAACAAAGGATCTGTATCGTTAAAATATGTAACACAACACTTGTATAAGTTGAAGGTCTATGTTAGACAACCTAAGATATGTATCATACAAATATGTAACACAACACTTGTATAAGTTGAATGACTATCTTAGACAACCTAGGATGTGTATCATAGAAATATGTAACACAACACTTGTTACTATTATGAATAACATTTGCACTACACTTGTTAGAGTTGTAGAACTATGTTGGACAACACCTAGTTATGTCGTAAAGACATTCTTTCACAACCACTGGTTTGTGAAGTTGAAATATGGAACACAACTCTTATTAGATGTTGTGTGCATAAAACATTTATGAAAAAAAAATTATAGCTGAAACAGAATTGTCGAAAGTATTTCACATTGTCATTAAGATGCCAGTATAACACATTTACATTCATTCAAGTTAACCTGCCAGTGTTAAACACACATTCAAAAAATTGTAGTGATATAGATATTTGTTACCAAAAGTTAAGTTTCTTGAACACACTCCACTAACGAAACATCAAATGCACCACCACCTTTCAAAAATAAGAACCTTCTTTTCTCCAATACTCTGCGGCGGCAGGTGCCTTCTTATCAAGAACCATAAGCAATTGTATTTTTCGTTGGCTAATAATGCACTAGCATCCTTTGTAGCTACGAAAAATTGAAGTATGCGGAGACGATAACAACATCATTCTTTATATAAGAACCAAGATAAGCTTCCGCAATCTCGCACATTTTGATTAGAACCATAGATGATATTTCTTCAGCTGGAAATTGCTTCTCTTCCACTTTGTATGTGATGATAATCTTCTTGTATGTGATGATAATCTTCACCTAGTCCATCTACAACCCATGAGCTGTGACCCACTTCCCATGCTACTACCTTTCGATCGTCCATGCTCCAAACTTGCACCAGATCGTCTTCACCTCCAGCCAAAATATATTTTACATCCATGCTGTTAATAGAGCATTTAGAGATCAATCACATTGTCCCTAGTAAAGTTAGAACAAATACAATATTTAATATTTTACCTCAATGAACCACCAAGGCCAAACTAAGTTAGCACAAATACAATATTTAATATTTTACCTCAATGAACCAGCAAGGCCAAACTGCAGAAGAAAATCTTATACACAATTAAACCAATAATTAGCCATCTTATAATCAAATTTAGGAGGATAACACAATGTTGCGTCCGCAGACCTTCACATTTATCTTTAGGGCCATGTTGGCCAAGTACTGTTTTCTCATCTTGAGTAAGTGCTTTGTCAGACATCACTAGGAAACAAGACCAAGTTCGGTCTCATAGATACGTTTTAAGTACCCTGTACAACACAAAATTTCCATTAAATATTTCATTCCACTAATAAAAAATCTAAGTTGATAGAGTGTTTCAATTAAAGACGAGCCTTTTCATACAATAGAGTGAGCCGTTGTTGTCCATAAAAATTACAATGAGCAAGTCGAGTTCCTTCCCCTTACGCTTAGTCATCGCCTCGGAATATCTGGACGATAGGTATATGGAGGGAGAGTTGGCTCAGTGCTGAATGTCCACACATGAAGCAACCATAATTAAGTTAGTTAAACAGGGCATTAAGTACCAAATTAAAGATCAGATTATCAATAACCAGGAGTAGGATAAATTAACATGGCGCACCATTCCAGAAAGATAGCTACGTGGGAGCGGTATGATTCTATATACTTCTATTTTAAAGAGATTTTATAGATCTATTTAGTTAAGCAAAATCTAATATCTCGTATATTGAATAACGTGTGAAGTTGATACTACGTGAAGTGCATGCATACATATTTTCTTTCTTGTTTTTTTTACTGAAGAGAATAGATTTAAACTCTTACCTAACTAAAAATAACAATAACAGTTGGTATATTAGAGAAAATATCTAAATTTGAACACCATAAACTTACGGTGGACTCTGTTTTGTGTTAGGATAAATTAACATGGCGCACCATTCAAGACAATAAGTTAGTTAGCAAATCCGACAAGATTTGAACGCACTCTCTGTTTTGAATACTTAGAAATGAATACAGCAGTAAGAAATTAGCACTTACCACACGAAAGACTGTTGAACTGGGTCTAGCCAACTAACCTTTGGGGGGTTCTTAAGCGTGTACATCATTTTCATCAATGGGCCTAAGAATGTATGGTTCTACTCATGATACTACACTTGAAGAGTTTGTGTGCTCATTTATGCTCCTCAACAGATTCCATGAGTTCAATGGGAACCATCTCCTGCATCACAAAATCAACAGACACAAAAGTACATTAATTCATAATATATCAAGGCTGGATCATAATTCTTGGTTTAGGTACAACAAGCTACCAACCTCTTTAGATTCAACTTCAACATTATCGAAACAAATAAACTGATCTAATGGATTCTAAAATTCACGAAGCATTCTAAAATTGAACAAATAAACACATTTCTCAGTATTTGCAAATGATGATCTAATGGATACTAAACATTTAATTATTCCCTACATAAAATGAATGGAGGTGCTGGGAATTTGTTAACAATCATTCACACTTCTCATACGACCATATAAATATTCCCTACATAAAAAAGCAGTCATCTTTCTAATTAAGTGAACTGCCAAACACAAAAGCACACATAAATTTTCCGTTTAATGCAATTAACACGATGAGCGCCAGTGACTAGCTTAAACATCCACTAAACTTAAGATTTTTCATCAGCAGAACATCCATTCAACTATGATTTATACGTTGGTTGCAGATAGATTAATAAGTATTGATGATGAACCCATATATAAGTAACTCATTCAAGTAAGTAACTCATTCAAGTTTTTACTAATATTAAAGAGCCAAAAGTTGTTGTCTCTACTTAGAAGCAGACCATCAACTGAACCTTATGTATGTTGTAGACTATTATGAACCATTTTCATTATCCATATCATCAAATGTTAATATAAAAGATACTAACTTGTCTTGTTGATCATTCTTCACTCCAGTATACCCTATTGACATAGTAATAAACTCATCTTCCATATTAACATACTCATCGGAACATATTGTTCTTCGTAACTAAAAAATAAAAAAAGACAACTGAAATTTTCCTTTGGGAAATTTTATCAAACAATTACGGTACTGATCAGTAAAATCAATATCTATACCATTCTCAACAAGTAAATCATGAATAGCAATGAACACATAGCAACTATCAGAAAATAATCAAAAAAAATTGAATATATAATGGTTTTGAATAGAGGGAGAGAGATAGAGTATACCTGGTGCAATAGAGGAAGATGATGAAGAACTTCTGCAAAGTGGAAAAAAGAAACTAACCGATCCAAAATCGCGACACCTTTCTTGGTGGATTTAACCAATTTTTTTTCAGAAACACATTACTTTCTTCTCTATTCGCGGCTTGCAATTCCACCACCTGCTACCACCATATGTTGGGCTCCAACAATTCAAGCACGATTCAAACCATTTTCTTCTCACTGAGAAGATCACCACCAGTTCAAGAATCAACAACACTCCTTTGTAATCATCCATGGAAATAATATCTTACATACCCTGTATTACCAAATCTAACCCACCATCTTCATAGCTTCAAAAACCCTTGACAAACACCAACAAATAGAAAAAAATCAAAACCAGTATGATTTAAAGAGAACTAAATTAGAATTTGAATACATATAAACTCAACCCATAGAATTTCAATATGAAATCGAAAGAAAAGTCAGTGATAAAATTGACAGAAAACCAAAAAATCCGAAATAAAAACCCTAATTTAATTTCAAATCTAAACATAAGTTGTATAAAAGAAAATTCTCACATGAAATACAAGAAGATCGGTAAGTCACAAACCTTAACAACAAAGAAGAAAAGAAGAAAAAGGTTCAAGAAGAATGAATCGTACCTCTTCTCTTTGTTCTGTGGTTACAAGTTTAGATTGGGTTCACGGGTGAACTTGAATCCATTAAAACCCATCTTTTTATTCTTGAAATCGAACTCATCTTCTTCCTCAATAAAAAAACTGGTTTCAAATCAAATCCATCTTCAATATACCACCATCTTCTTCACTGCCAAAATCAACCACCGATTACTTCTACAAACTGATTCTCATCTTCAAACCCTAACTCTCTCGATCTGTAATTTGCAGCACCAATCATCTTCCATCACATAAAAATCAAACCCATCTTCAATTCGTTCTCAATAATCCATGGCTGCAACTCAGTTCAATTTTATCACATGAAACCCATCAACTCTTCTTCATATTTATTCTCTGTTAATAAAACTAATAATCAGATCTGGTGAATGAAGGAGGACGAGGGAAGAAGATAGCCGCAGCTTGAGAAAGAGAAAGAAAAAGAAAAAAGAAAAAAGAAAAAGAAAAGAGAAAGTGAGGTGAAAAAAGTATTTAGTATAATTTTTGGACGGTGGATAAAGAAGGTAAAGAAGGTCATACAGATCGAGAAAATATCTGACGGCGTAGGTTTAGTTTGGTATCCTCATACGGATCAAAAGAATTTGTTTTTTCGTTGTGTTTTTGTGTTTCTCTTTGTGCTATTTCAAACTCATGTATTCGACTTTCGATATGAAAAAAATCCAAAAAATATATCAATAAATTTAAGATATCATTATAGACCTTCAGTTATAAAAAAAATCCAAAAATATATGGGATTGAAGTATAAAAAAATAAGAAAGTGTGTTTTCTTTGTGCTTTCTCTTTGTGCTTTGGTGCTTTCTCTTTGTGCTTCCGGTTTGAATTTCAACTAGTCACATAGGGGATGAAGAAATTTTGACTAATCATACAGGTCATGAACTTCGAATGTGGTATAACGACGTACAAAATAGGAACCAAGAAGCTTCGGGTGGGCTCTGACTTCAAACTTAGAAGGATACATCATCGAAATTGATAAATATGAAGCTTAGTGTCAATTCGAACTTAAAATGTGGTATAACGACATACAAACTATGAACCAAGAATCTCTGAGATGGTTCTGACTTCAAACTTAGCATGATACATCATCAAAATCGACAAATATGAAGCTCAATGTCGATTCAAACTTCGAACTTGGTATAATGGCATATAATTTATGAACCACGAAGCTCTGAGAGGGTTATGACTTCAAACTTAACATGATACATCATCAAAATCGATAAATATGAAGCTCAATGTCGATTCAAACTTCAAACTTGGTATAATGGCATATAATACATGTAAGATTCCTATGGAATATACCCTGAAACTTTAAACAAACCCTATTGTGGCATATTTTATGCATAACCTGGCTCTGAGATCGAATCCTGACCAGGAGTGGACTACTATAAGTCGGAAACTTGGTAAGAACAATGAATCCATCCATTTACAAGTAATATTCCTTCGAAAACTTGGCCGTGAGTGGACCACTATAAGCCGAAAACTTGGTAAGCACAATGAATCCACTGAAATATTCTACTAAACCTTAAACAAACCCTATTTCTGCATATTGTACGCATACCAGACTCCGAGATCGAAACCTGGTCGTGACTTGACTACTCTAAGTCGGAAACTTGGTAAGAACGACGAATTGATCCATTTACAGGTAAGATTCCTTCGAGATATTCTACGAAACCTTAAAAAAACCCTATTTCTGCATACTGTATGCGTACTAGGATCCGAGATCGAAACCTGACCGCGATTGACTACTATAAGTAAGAAACTTGTTAAGAACGAAGAAACCATCCATTTACAGGTAAGATTCCTTCGAAATATTATACGAAACCTTAAACAAACCTTATTTCTGCCTATTATATACATACCCGGCTCAGAGATAGAAACATGGCCGCGAGTTGACTACTCTAAGTCAAAAACTTGGTAAAAACGACGAATCCATCCATTTACATGTAAGATTCCTTCGAGATATTCTACGTAACCTTGAACAAACCTTATTTATGCATATATGTATGCATACCAGGCTCCGAGATCGAAACCTGGCCGCGAGTTGACTACTCTAAGTCAGAAACTTGGTAAAAATGATGAATCCATCCATTTACAGGTAAGATTCCTTCGGTATATTCTATGAAACCTTAAACAAACCTTATTTCTGCATATTCTATGTATACAATACTCCGAGATCGAAACATGGCCGTGAGTTGACTACTCTAAATCAGAAACTTGGTAAGAACGACGAATCTATCTATTTACATGTATGATTCCTTCAGAATATTCTACGAAACCTCAAACAAACCTATTTTTGCATATTGTATGTACCAGGCTCAGAGATCGGAACCTGGCCGCAAGTTGACTACTATAAGTAAGAAAATTGGTAAGAACGAAGAAACCATCCATTTACAGGTAAGATTCCTTCGAAATATTCTACGAAACCTTAAAAAAAAACTTATTTCTGCATATTGTATGCATACCAGGCTCAGAGATTGAAACTTGGCCACGAGTTGACTACTATAAGTCAGAAACTTGGTAAGAACGACGTATTCATCTATTTATAGGTAAGAAATATATCAGAATTGGATAAGAAATATATCAGAATTGAACATCCCAGGTTCGAAGATTACCTGAGTTAAAATGACTATATTACCCTTACTAGAAATAAAGGTAATAAATATTATGGAGTAATGAAAATTACCAGACTACCCTTATCGAAGTGAGTAAAGCAAATATTCCACGAAACCGACCGAGTTGACTACTCTAAGTCGAAACTTAGTAAGAACGATGAGTCCATCCATTTACATGTAAGATTCCTTTGGAATATTCCCAAAAAATTTAAACAAACCATATTCAGGCATATTTTATGCATACCCAAGTTTCGAGGTGGAAACCTGGCCGGGAGTGGACAACTATAAGTCAGAAACTTGGTAAGAACGATGTGAATCCATCCATTTACATGTAAGATTCCTTCGGAATATTCCCTGAAACTTTAAACAAACTCTATTTTGGAATTTTGTACGCATAACCTGGCTCCGAGATTGAAACATGGCCCTGAGTGGACCATTATAAGCCGAAAACTTGGTAAGAACGATGAATCCATGCATTTACAGGTAAAATTCCTTCGGAAAATTTCCCAAAAATTTAAACAAACCTTATTCTGGCATATTGTATGCATACCATGGCTCCAAGGTGAAAACATTTGGGAGTGGACCACTATAATATTACTAGAGTTGGACCTGAGTCCCTCATTCGGATGAACTGAAGATGAAATTTATCAGATTTGAACATCACGGGTTCAAAGATTACTAGAGTTGGACCTGAGTTTCTCATTCGGGTGAACTGAAAATGAAATTTATCAGATTTGAACATCACAGGTTCAAAGATTACTAGAGTTGGATATGAGTTTCTCATTCCGATGAACTGAAGATGAAATTTATCAGATTTGAACATCCCGGGTTCAAATATTACTAGAGTTAGACCTGAGTTTCTCATTAGGTGAATCAAGATGACATTTATCGATTTGAACACCAAATTCAAAGATTACTAGAGTTCTACCGAGTTTCTCATTCGGATGAAGTTGAATATGAAATTTATCGATTTGAACATCGGGGTTCAAAGATTACTAGAGTTCGATTTTAGTTTCTCATTGGGTGAACCAAGATGAAATTTATCGATTTGGTGCCATAAATATTATGGAGACTGTGAAAATGACTAGACTACCCTTATTGGAAATAGGTAAAGTAAATATTACAAAATGTGAAAATGACGATATTGCCCTTAATGGAAATAAGTGCAATAATAAATATTAAGGAAACTGTGAATAATGACAAGACTACCCTTATCGGAAATAGGTAAAGTAAATATTACAGAATGTGAAAATGACGATATTACCCTTAATGGAAATAAGTGCAATAAATATTATGGAGATTGTGAAAATGACCAGACTACCCTTATCGGAAATAAATAAAGAAAATATTAGAGAATATGAAAATGACCATATTATCCTTAGTGAAAATAAGTGCAATAAATATTATGGAGACTGTGAGAAATGACCAGACTACCCTTACCGGAAATAAGTCAAGTAAATATTACAGATTGTGAAAATGAAAATATTACCCTTAATGGAAATAAGTTGAATAAATATTATGGAGACTGTGAAAATGACCAGACTACCCTTATCCGAAATAAGTAAAGAAAATATTACAGACTGTGAAAATGACCATATTACCCTTTGTGAAAATAAATGCAATAAATATTATCGAAACTTTAATAATGACCAGACTACCCTTATAAGAATTAAGTAATGTAAATATTACAGACTTTGAAAATGACCATATTACCCTTGATGGAAATAAGTGCAATAAATATTATGGAGACCGTGAAAATGACCAGACTACCCTTATTGGAAATAGGTAAAGTAAATATTACAAAATGTGTAAATGACGATATTGCCCTTAATGGAAATAAGTGCAATAAATATTAAGGAGACTGTGAAAAATGACAAGACTACCCTTATCGGAAATAGGTAAAGTAAATATTACAGAATGTGAAAATGACGATATTACCCTTAATGGAAATAAGTGCAATAAATATTATGGAGATTGTGAAAATGACCAGACTACCCTTATCGGAAATAAATAAATAAAATATTAGAGACTATGAAAATGACCATATTATCCTTAGTGAAAATAAGTGCAATAAATATTATGGAGACTGTGAGAAATGACCAGACTACCCTTATCTGAAATAAGTCAAGTAAATAATACAGATTGTGAAAATGAAAATATTACCCTTAATGGAAATAAGTTGAATAAATATTATGGAGACTGTGAATGGGACTACCCTTAGAAATAAGTAAAGAAAATATTATAAAAGATTGTGAAAATGACCATATTACCTTTGTGAAATAAATGCAATAAATATTATCGAAACTTTAATAATGACCAGACTACCCTTATCAAAAATTAAGTAATGTAAATAAAGACTTTGAAAATGACCATATTACCCTTGATGGAAATAAGTGCAATAAATATTATGGAGACCGTGAAAATGACCAGACTACCCTTATTGGAAATAGGTAAAGTAAATATTACAAAATGTGAAAATGACGATATTTCCCTTAATGGAAATAAGTGCAATAAATATCTTGGGGACTCTGAAAAATGACAAGACTACCCTTATCGAAAATAGGTAAAGTAAATATTACAGAATGTGAAAATGATGATATTACCCTTAATCAAATAAGTGCAATAAATATTATGGAGATTGTGAAAATGACCAGACTACCCTTATCGGAAATAAATAAAGAAAATATTAGAGACTATGAAAATGACCATATTATCTTTAGTGAAAATAAGTGCAATAAATATTATCGAAACTTTAATAATGGCCAGACTATCAATTTATGAAATAGGTCAAGTAAATATTCTGATTGTGAAAATGAAAATATTACCCTTGATGGAAATAAGTGCAATAAATATTATGGAGACTGTGAAAATGAAGACTACCCTTATTGGAAATAAGTAAAGTAAATATTATAAAATATGAAAATGACCATATTACCCTAATGTAAATAAGTCCAATAAATATTATGGAGACTGTGAAAAATGACAAGACTACCCTTATCGGAAATAGGTAAAGTAAATATTTTAGAATGTGAAAATGACCATATTACCCTTGATGAAAATAAGTGCAATAAACATTATGGAGACTGTGAAAATGATTGGAGACTACCCTAATTGGAAATAAGTAATTTTAGAGAAGGCTTCACTGTTGTTTGCGGCTCAGTCACTTGAGCATTATATTTTGTTTTACAACACTTATGAAGGGTTGTCATAAAGTTAGTGTATAATTAGTGTATTAAAGAACCACAAACTTAACATAACATGTTATAGTGTAGGATGGTTAGTGGTGTAGACTTCCACGCTTGAGGCTCATGATCGAATCCCCCAACCTTATTTTTTCCAACATTATATATTTTTAAGTGTTGTTGTAGCTTTCTATTTAAAAAAATTACTTCAACAACACTTATAAGTGTTGCTGTAGCTTTCTATTTAAAAAAAAGAAGAAAAAAAATCAAAACTTGTGAACTGAAAGGGTGGTTGATGAGTTAGACTTCCATGCAGTACGTTTATGTTCGAATCTCCCCTCTAACATATTTTTCATTATCATATTTTTGTGTACTTCAACAACACTTATAAGTGTTCTTCAAAAAAAAAAAAAATGTAGGTTTCTATTTAAAAAAAAAGAAAAAAAAAATCAAAACTTGTGAACTGAAAGGGTGGTTGATGAGCTAGACTTCCATGTAGTAGGTTCATGTTCGATTTTCCCCTCAAACATATTTTTCATTATCATATTTTTGTGTTCTTCAACAACACTTGTGAGTATTGTGATAGGCTAAGTTACTACATATATGGAACAATGTTGTTATAGCTAAATGTTGTCACAACTGTTTTTCTTAAGGAGTTGTCGTTTGTTTTCCTAGCGCAACCCCTTGTTTCCTAAGTGTTGGCAGTGATGATATACGACAACCCTTCCTTTGAAACCAGTTGTAAAACATAGGACTTTCTACAATACTTAGCGAAGCGTTGTAAATCTCCAGTTGTAGATGTATATTTTTCCTGTAGTGTGTAC
>JAJJWX010000077.1:42842-164342 GCA_023529315.1 Papaver bracteatum
TTCCAGCATTTAGAGAAAAACATAATAGGATACCCATCTGGACCAGGTGCCTTGTCATTACCTAGTTCTTGTATTGCCTTACAAACCTCATCTTCTGTGAAGTTTGCCTCAAGAATAGTGGATTCAACTCCATTTATACTATCAAACTCAATGCCCTCCAAGTCTGGTCTGATAATTTCTTCCTCAGTAAATAACTCCTTATAGAAGTTAACAATATGATCTTGTAGTCTGCTCCTATCCTACACTAATTCATTGTCAATGTACAATTGTCTGATTCTGTTGAACCTTCTTCTAGCGGTGGCCTGATTAATGAAAAAAGAAGTATTTCTATCTCCCTCTTGTAACCATTTGGTGTCAGACTTAATTTTCCAAGTAGTTTCTTCCATTTGAGTAACTTTTTCAAATTCAGCTATGTGTCTGTTCTTTTCTTGCAGTTTTTCTTATGGTAGGATATTATCTTCAGCAAAACTGTTTATGTCCTGGATTTCTGACAAGATAAGATTGAGCTTAGTGTTGACATGACCAAAAACAGACTTATTCCATACCTTTAGACACTCCTTCAGTGCTTTGAGTTTCAACCATAAGATAGTACCGGGAGTACCTGCAAAAGAAAAAGACCGCCACCACTATTCTAACAAATGTAGAAAACCATTCTCCAAAAACCACATTATTTCAAGCCTAAAAGGGCTAGGACCCCAGGAAGGATCAAAAATATCTAAGAGTAAGGGAATGTGATCTAAGGTGGGTATAGATTTTGCATTTTGGGAAACAAAAGGGTAGTGAGCTTCAAAGGAATGAGAAATAAGGAATCTGTCTAATCTACACATGACAGGGTTTTCTTGTCCATTTGACCAAGTGAATCTAGCACCTTTTATAGGTAAATCCAATAGATCATGGTGTAATATGAACTTAGAAAATTGTTTCATGCTTCTTGAAAGTCTGGTACAATTTTTCTTCTCAGCACAGGTCTTCACAGTGTTGAAATCTCCACCTATACACCAAGGTAGATTCCAGTAACCACAAACATTATCCAGTTCAACCCAAAAATCAACTCTATCAATAGGATTATTAGGTCCATACACATTTGTAAGAACCCATTCAAAACCATTTGATTTATTGATGCAAGAGATGGATAGATGGATAGAGTATAATCACCAACCAGTGAGTCTGTAACTTCCAAAAAGTCCTTATCCCACAAAATTAACATTCCACCTGAACTCCCAACAGATTGTTGGAAAGTCCAACCAAACTTGTTATGCCCACAAATTTGCATCACATCAAAACTAGTACACTGCATCATCTTAGTTTCTTGAAGAATTATGATTGGAGCTCTTGTTAGTTGGATCACCTTCTTGACAATCATCCTTCTACTGTTAGAGTTCAGGCCTCTAACATTCCAGCATAGAATTTGAAGACTCATTTATAGATATGAGAAGCCCCTTAGAGAGGTAGATCTTCTGGATTTTGAATTTGGAGTGATAACAGTTGCCGGATTTATGCCAAGTCGCTTGTATTCAGTAGCCATCTTCTTTGGAATGCACTCCACAACGGAAACTTGGCTTGAACATGCATCATCAACTATCTCAGTTGCAATGGGCTCAAAACCAGGTGGAAACGCCGGTGAGCTAGATGATGTTGAACAAATATATTCGTCGTCTACCAAATCATCAATGAAAGAATCTTCAAGTCCCATTAAAGGAAATGCTCTTGTTTTTGGTTCATGAATAGATATTTCATGTATCTCTTCAAACGTGATGATTGACGGCACAGCAAAATCCTTACATATTGGTTTTTTAACAGGGAGTTGTATGAGTGATTTTAAAATAGGTCCATTCTGGGTAATCTTAGAGGCTAAAAATTTCAAAGAGTGACTTGGCATTGCATAGAATCTTATGCCAAGATTACCTCCCAAATTCAATAGTCTATGTACCTCCAAAAGTACCCAATTAGGGATAGTAAATTCCAACTTCTTGTGATTTGAGCACGGTGTAGGACTGGTTAGATGATGTAGTGGAAGGTAAGATTTTCTGAGAATTGGGGAAGGTTGAGATGGGATGATTACTGAAACTGGGGGCAATGGGTATGAAGAGGATATAGAAGTGGGAGTTGTTGTGAAATAAGGAGTTACAGTCCTTGGGATTGGTTGAATTATGCTCGTCCAGTTATCATGAAATTACCTACTCATTTTTCTCTTCTCTCTAACCCTAATTATCTTTCCCGGAACTTAAAACTTCTTTATTAACGGTGATGAATTTTGTTCTCACCATTGTATTCACTATAACACGAAGTATTGCTGTGTATATAAGAAAATAATTCCACATAAGCCTACACAACAAATGAATAAACCAGGTACTATATAGTTGAAGAAATCTATATATCACCAACAGGTAGACGTAGTAGGATCATGATCTAGAGATTTTTGGTGAAGAGGACGAAATTGTTGTGATGCGACAATTTATTCTTACTGTGCGAACCCATTCAATCAAGATGGAAGTGTTGTTATTATATGATAGATCGTAATACTGGATTTCATTTTATCACGAACAATAATAAAAAAAAAAAAAAATTTGAATGGTAACAATGATGATCGACGAATAAAAGGTATATTTTCATCCTACGAAACTGACACTGATCTTTGTGCACCACCTCTTCTCAAATCAAGGAACGTAACTACCACAACTTAACATTTTTGTTTTGTTGTAACGTGTATTTTATCTTGCAGTTTGGACTTAATTTTTCTGGTAGTGGTAAGGTCAGAAGAAAACGATGATTCTACCAGAGGGTTAGGTTTAAACGTGTGTGAAAATTTTGTGTGATCACTAGGGGCCGGTAATTTTGTCTGATTCGGACATTTATATTGAATCGATGTTAGTTACCGAGTTAACTACGATTTTTGCTCTTCTCAGATCTCTTTCTTCTCTCCCTTTAACAAAAATCAAAAGCTAATCAGCAAAGCAAATGTGGCTACTGAACTGGCATTTAAGTGATGATTCTCAGAGCCTATTTGGCGACTATAACTCCAGAATCAGAAGTCAGTTTTTTTGGGACAAATTTTGATGAGGCCATGAGGGACGAATGGTAAACTGCCATTTGTCATGACCAAAAACCGTTTTATCCAAATTACTATTTTGGTTTTTACCTTCCGAGTTTACCCTTTCCTAATAAAACATAATCTTCTTTATTAATGATAATTATCCTAAATTAATGGCTTTATACACGGAACTAAAAGGAACAAGATAAAACACGATTCATCATCAACTACTTTTTTCGAATTTGAATCCGACGGCTCTGGTTTCACCGGTTCTTCATTTTCATCATCCTCTGTTCTCGCCCGTTTCACTCTAATCGGAACACCAAATAATCGAGTACTACTTGTATCTTCTTCTCGCCAGTAATTCCACCGTTATCGTCACAAAACCGCTTTAATGACAGAAATTCCATCGTTTTCCCCACCGGAAAACCATTACCACCACCACCACCGCTCTTATCCTGTTCATCTTCGGCTTCTTCTCCATGATGATTAGTGGAAGCCTTATACTTGGTCATTAAAGCAAATATATTGTTACAGAGATTCTTCATCTGTTTTAATTCTTGTGAAAGTAGTCGATTCTCTTTTCTTAATCTTTCATTTTCTTCAACTAATTCTGAATTAGTACTACTGCAACCTCCGTTATTAACACTAGGCCTGATATACTTAATGATGTTATTCGCCATCATCACCGGTGGAATTAATGATGTTGAAGGTGAAGAATTCGATGATAATACTTGTTCTTCCCTGATCGATCTTGGAGAAACGTCAACCTTTTCTGACCCCTAGAATCATACTTCCAGATATAAAGATCAAAAACCAACCTTAATTAGACTTGAATTCATACTCCAGTTCAACCAATTTAAAGATTCTAAAAAATGAATTTGAAAAAGATGCTCAATATCTCTTATTTGAAATGTCTAATTGTCGATCTTCAATTGCCTCCATCCGTGATGCTGCTAAAAACGAATATGATCCAAAAGATTCAGTTAATCCATGTCGAGAAATAAAAAACTTACTTTCATAACTCAATGTTGAAAATTTCTCTACACGACTCTGATTCAACGAAAATAAAAAAAAATAAAAAAATAAGATTCTTTTGTAAATGATACGATTGATACAACCAAAGAGTTGTGTTTGGGATGATGGAATACAACAGGCGACAGGCGTACAGTATATATGTTCCACTTCCAACCAAAAATCACCATTTTTTTTTTATTTATTATTTTTTTTTTTTGAAAAGGAGAGTTTTATTTAAAGCCTCGAATATTCAAGGGTTACATATTTTATAGGAATATAGAATTCCATGTCTTTACAATCGGGTAAATAAAACATTAGCATAACTAATTCCCAATTATAAGCATTAACTTCTGACCGTCTTGTTCGATTAGACCTTATCCCCTTGGTAGCGTGGACGTCGTTGCGAATTTTGATTCCTGTTTTGATCCATGTTACCTGCATAGTTTCACTACAATCTTGAATCCACAGTTGGTGTAGAACACAACAGTTACAGCTAGCCAAATAGTTGTTGATGGAGTGATGGAGGTAGATCCGGAGCGTGAAGGTTATAAAACCTTCTTCAATGACTATCCACAAGAATATCCTAAATTTTGAAGGATACTTCAGAGTCTGTACAATGAAGTGATCCGTTGGTGTTGCTGATGATTCTGTAGCCGAGGGCTTGGCGGAATGGTAGCTGTTGCTGTCGTGGTGTGGTGTATGGCTCTCGTCCCCACCTTCCATGAGCACCTTTTGTCGTTTTTATTGATGTGAAACTTGCATACTTGGATCATGTTGACGATGATTCGCAGAATCTAAGCTATCCTTAGTACTACTAATAAACTTAACTGAAATCCTAGAAAAAGAAAAAAGAAAAGCAAGTACTGGTGTCGTCGCACCCTTATTTATATACATTAAAGGAGAAGATGACCTAGCTTTATGCGCAAGTGAGCGCGGAATTTGGACTGTCAAAATCCGTAGTTTCGTTTGACAGTCCCCCCAGTCATTACTCATTTTGCATGCGAGAGTTGGGCCTTGCCAACATCTCGCATTTTTCCGCAATTGTTACCAGTGAAATCCTCTTTAGCAATTGGCAAGTCCCATCCCGACTGTGGTTGCCTTTGTGTTGGTTTGATCGTGGTTGTAGACGAGCTTTGATTACTTGTAGATTGGATAATCGCTGACTTGGCCATATCATATTTGATAGCACCCCGGTGTAATCCCTGAAATTCTTTCAAAACATGATACGAGGCTTGAGTATTAAAAATGAACAGCCGTGCTACGTGCTCATTCAGCATTCTTCCCATATGCCTCCACATGTCGGCCAAAAGAAGCTCGGTTACGTCTTTTATCCAACACAGTAAATGTGTCAGGGATAAATACAGAAAAGGTGTCAGGCACACTTCCCAATAACTGACATGTCCCCACTAGAGATATTTTAAGCCAGGTCCATTCTGTATCGGGTCGAATCCACTCTATGCCGGGTCGAAACAGCCAGGTCATCCGGAGTGCGATGTATACCGAATCCATAACCAGGTTTATCCTTGACTCGGCTAGCTTGTTGAGCGTAAGCGGTGATGAAGATGAAGAACGTAATGTCTTCTTTCCTGTAATACACTCAAACATGAGTGGCTTTTCCTCGTAAAGTCCCACTTTTTTTGAAGAAAAGGTTATATTAAAAAGGAGAAAAAGCAAGGTCAAAACAACGAAATTACATACACATTAGAGTATCCCAATTACTCCAAATTAAGCTAGGATCAACATACTTAAAAGTATCGTTGTCACAAGACCATAAGACTACCAATTGTTTAACCAAATCAATGTTCTCCTGAACGCTCTTGTGACGACCTCCAAAAACCCTTCCATTCCTTTCCTTCCACGAGACCCAACAAATCGCATAGGGTAAGATTAGCCAAATATCCTTCCCTCTACCATGAAGAACATTAGTCGACCACGCTTGAAACAATTCAAGTAAAGTTCTTGGAACGGGCCAAGCTATCTTGAAAGCAATAATGAAGTATCTCCAAATCTCGAAAGAGTACTTACAGTGAATAAACATGTGACTTGAAGATTCTCGAACTTCGTTGCACAAAACACATTGGTCGCTATCGATAGTCATACCACGGTGTTGCAACATATCCCTGGTTGGAAGCGAATCATGGAAAGTAGCCCAAAGGATAAAACTAACCTTGTTAGGGATAGAAGTTTTCCAAAGAAACTGGTCGAAACCGCACTCTTCCAAATTTCCTGTTAGATGTTCATAACATCTAGAAGTACTGAAATGGTCCATAAGATGCATTTCGTCCTCCTTGCACAGAGTTTTGAGTTTGGATTTCCCCGATTCGACTATCATGGAGATAAAATCCCCAATTTTGCGGACACTCAATATGCTGTGGATAAATTATTACCCATTGAGATGTTTTCTCTTCTAATTCTGGAACCCAACGACCTTCTCTTTGTTGAATAAAAGTCTGTTTTGCGTGATAAAAAGGAAGGTATTTTGTAGCTAAAGTTTCAATCATCTTTGCCTGGATAGGTAACCCTGAACCAGGCAAAGAATTTAGGCAACAAATCTCTAGCAAATTCAGCTGGTCTCCAAACAATGAAAGTAGTACCATCTTCATTCCATGATATAACGCCACCGATAATTATCATCTTAGATAACTAATAAAGATTATGCTTTATTAGGAAAGGGTAAACTCGAAAGATAAAAAACAAAATATTAATTTGGATAAAACGGTTTTTGGTCATGACAAATTGCAGCTTACCATTCGTCACTCATGGCCTCATCAAAATTTGTCCCACATCAAAAAATTTCCCGTAATTTTGTCTGACTCGGACATTTATATTGAATCGATGTTAGTTACCGAGTTAACTACGATTTTTGCTCTTCTCAGATCTATTTCTGCTCTCCCTTTAACAAAAATCAAAAGCTAATCAGCAAAGCAAATGTGGCTACTGAACTAGCATTTAAGTGATGATTCTCAGAGCATATTTGGCAACTATAACTCCAGAAGCAGAAGTCAGTTTTTTTAAAGTCAAAAGCAAAGCTTTATTTTCATTTCACTTGGCAGCAAAATTTTCCTCTAAAGTTACCTTTTTCATTTGGTGAATAAGCCATTTCAGATTTCCCACCAGAGATTCCCTCCCTTATCAGGAAAGGCATTGTCAGTTCTCCTTAATTATCGTCTAACAAACTCATTAAAAAACACATGAAAGTTCACATCTATTGTGCTAGTGCTCGTATCATTCACACTGTATTATACATAGTTCATATAACGTGTAATTGTAAATTGTATGACCAATTGACATTTTATTTTATCATTTATTTGAATGACTTTGTACACCATATATATGGGTGGATACTGAGTTGCTTGAAGTTGGAGATTTTGGTAAAGTAAAACACAGAGAGACCACATTTGAATCAAGTGTTAACTTATCAGGAGGGAATTGGTATGTCGGAGGAAACTAAATTAAAGAAATCAACAAAGAATTAAGTGTCGAGTACCTATTGTTTTGTACCACTTTGATATTTAGGATGATGCTAGTACAAGCAATCGATCAATAAAGTGAAAACATTTTAGGATGGCGCGGCTCTTAGAGCGTCCACAGTCATGGACTAAAAACTGGACTAAAGGACATATAGTCCAGAAAATTAATCGCAGTGGGGCTGTACTAAAACCATATATTTGGTTTTAGTTGGAGAGAGAGTGAAAACTGGACCAAATTTGGTCTCGACCCTCGACTAAAACTAAATATAGTCAGGCGTAATTTCAGTGTGCGCCTGATGACAGGCGTAAACCAAATGTACGCGCCCTAACCAGGCGTAACCCAAAAGTCCGCGCCACAACCAGGCGTAAACGAAATGTACGCGCCACAACCAGGCGTAAACGAAAAGTTTATTAAACGTTCGCCCCATGCATTTTTTTTTTTATTTTTTTTTTTTCTTTGGGGCGTACTCTGTGAGTTCGCCCCATGCATTTTTTTTTTTTTAAATTTTTTTTTCTTTCAGTCGTAGCCTGTGATACCGCCTGACTAAATTTTTTAGTTTCTACCCGTTGTTTTGAAGCACAACTAAAACCAAAAAAATATAGTTTTTAGTATAGTTTTTGGTTTTAGGATAGTCCATGATTGTGGACCCTCTTAGCAAATCATTTTTGTGTACCAAACAAAGAAAAAAAAAGCTAAAACTAAGTGATTTTATTTAATTAAAAAGCAGTTGAGTCTGTGTTTCTTGGTTTCGTAACTTTTGTTAACAAATCGATAATAATTACAGTCCGTACAGCTAAACAATTATTTCTAGAGCCAGTGAGCTGCTTTATTTATCTCTTCAAAACATACACACAAGAAGTATTAGTCTACAACCCACTAGATCACTCTGCTTGTTGGCGATTTTTACTCCAACATCATCTATGGCAAGGCAATAAGTATTAGTCTTCCAACCAATCCCTCGTTAAGCATGGTCACCTGGGGTACTAGGGCTGCCATGATCATCCGAAGCAACATGGTCAATATCACCACCAGGATTGTGTCTAGCGAAAGCAGCAACACTATTTCCAATTTCATCAACATGACCAACATCAATATCATCATCTATCATCGTACCTCCTGTAGTTACATTTCTTCGGTGTACACAACAAATTTTGCAACTCTTTGTGTGCTTGACACAGTATCTGCAACTGGGGAATGGCATTCTATCATTGCAAGAGATACGCATCGGAATAATACGAGCGCGATGCTTGGGAATAAAAGGAAGTATTTCTTTACCAGGAGGAGATATGCTTGCAACTAAAGAATTACGATATGAAGAGACCATTGACGATCCATTCAGTAGACAAGTAGTGATGGTAAGTAATATAGCTAATATCGCAACATTGATCGCCATTGATAGTAGAGACTAGAGATCTCTGATTCTCTACTCTCTCTTTCAAGAAAATCCTTAAATAGGGGAAATGCACACCTCAGAAGCCACTATTTCAGGATAAACAGGTCATTTGACAGTGGGTTAAGTTTCTCACTGATTCATCTTTGAGTTCTCAAAACCAAAAGTAAGCTAAAAATGTACGTTGTTTAAGCCACGGGCCAAAAAAGAGAATTGGTGATATATCCCACCGTTGCACTGCACATGTTCAAAATAACAATAAAAACGATTTTTACAACTTTGAGTATCTTTTGCTTTTGTTTGCTTTTCTTTGTGCTGTTTTGGTGTTACACGTAAAATAGCATAAATCACATGTTTTAATTCCACACAGAGGAAATTCATCTTCAAGAGCTAAGTAATGTAGCTTGTTGAGGAGCTAAATTTGAAATAAATCCAAGTTGAACTCATTTTACAGTTAAATTCAACTTCGAAAAGTAAAACTAATTGATTTATCAAACTCAAACTCAACCAACGATTTGAATCCAATTCAACTCCCTTACTTGGTTTGGATGGGTTTCGGGTTTGATAAATAATAACCAGAACAAGGATTTTTCAAAGATTCGCGAGAATGGTAACTATTCCTTTGTCGATAAAGAATGAGAATGGTTACAACACTGGAACACTGAACGGAGGCTTACGATCCTTTGTCCCTAATTAAGTTTCTCCGACTATCCTTCCAAAAACACCCGTTCATGCTAAAGCTTAGATAACAAAAACTCCCTAGAAAACCCATGGCTTTTTGCTCGTGTGTTGTTTTCGTTTCGCATTTGCTATTTGCTGTATGGATTTTAGTTTACTTTCACCTCCTCAGGAATCAGTCGAATAGGTTTAATTAAAAGGTCTTGTCACACAAGACGAGTATGTCAAACAGGCAACAGAAATGAAATTGAAGTTAAGAGAAGGTCTTAGAAATTAATACAATTTTTTTTTATATTTATATTTTTTTTTTGATTTAATTAATGTTTTTCCTTTCAAGAAATTATTAAATTAATCATCGATGAGATCATACAAAGATTTGGTCAGAAGTTTAGCAACAAGCTGGACATCGGTCCCTTTCTGAATAGGAACATGTACATACTTATTAGACGGTACTCTTCTCTTATTCATCGGTAATGCCAAGATACATAATTAAACTTATGTCCGAGCACACACATGCAACAGTGCTTTAATGATGCACTTTGTCTTACATTAAGCATGATAAGCAGAGCTACTAGCAGCAGGGTGATCATGGACGTCATTTTCCCGACTCTCGCAATTATTAGCAGCAGCAGTTGCATAGTTTCGTTTATGATTATAACCGCAACAACTCTTGCACGTCTTTAGCTTACATTGCTTATGAAATTGCTTCAAACAATCTTTACAGACCTTTTTAACAGATTCAATAGTACTTTTATCGGCACTAACTGGGAGAGTGCAACTTTTCTGGCATCCTTGTAACTGTGCTGTACACTTCTGGAATAATTGTTGGATACATTCACTGCAGCTCCCGAATGGACAACAATCCTTAAAGGGGTTTTGAACAGTAACTTGACCGGAGGATGTGATAATTGATCCACTCAATAGCCAACTAGTAAAGGTAACTAATAAAACAAGTATTACTCCATTGTTTGCCATCTTGTCGTTCAATCAATCTCTCTCAATAACCTCCTCTCTTTCTCTTTTTGTTTCTGTATCTCTGATGTCAAGCATGTCCTTAAATAAGAGAGTAAGTTAAATAGGCTTTTTTTATGAGCAAAAACAGCATGACACGAAAATAAGGACTTATTATATACGTCTACGGTTATAGCTAAGCATGGAAATGATGACTCCATTAGTTCCAAACTGATTCTTGATCAGCTCTCAAATGTATGTAGTAGGCAAAACATGCATTTGAACATTATCAAATGCAAATGCTTATAATAACAAACAAAAAGTTGTTTGTGTCTTTCCCTCTAGTGTATGTTCTGCTTTTGAAGTTTGGAGGTTTTGAATACCAAAATATATTTTATGGACGTGGGTCTACTTTTTTACGTGCCTCGGCTCGTATGTATTCTCCCATTTATTTTCCATATGCTACTACAGTAAAAACTCTATATATTAATATCCTTTGGACTTCACAAAATTATTAATATATGGAGTTTATTAATATAGGGAGGTATACAAAAAAAAAAATCTAGACAAAAAACTTTAAACATGCTTGACAAGTAGGAAATATTTTGGATTCAACAAGAAGGTGCAAATAGTAACGAGGTCTTACGCATACACAAATCAAAGATGCGATAACATTCCAAAATATTACGTCATTTTCTCAAACGACTATGAATACATTTTTTTTTATCATAAATTTTGATGTAAAAAAATTATAATTTTCCGATTATGTAAATTATATTATTATATTAATATATGGAGGTAAATTCCTTATGGTGGGCCTAGAAAAATCTATTAATATTAAAATATGGAGTTTATTACTATTTACAACTGGCCCAAGTCGGGACCATGATTTTTTATTAATATATAAAGTTTATTTTTATATAGAGTATCAATATATGGAGTTTTTACTGTAATTATAGAGTTGTTTTTCATTTGGTTGGCACATCCATTTTCCCGTAGTCTTTTGTTTGCTCAAATTATAAGCATAGAGATGCTGGTGACTTGATTTTTTTTTTTCTTTCTTTTGGGTAAGAGAGCAAGGAATTGTAATATAAATGATGTCAGTCAAGCAGATTTTTGCTGAACTTTTTGCGTCTTACACAAGGGGAGCCTACCCCGTTCTCTTAGATCCTCGTTTTTGTTTATAACTCTATTATTGGGGCTGTAAAAGTCTTGGTCAATTGGGGACTATTTTGGGTCACTAAATAGCAATTGGGTTACCCCTATCCAATGCTTATATAATGACTAAAGTGCCCCATATGATTTTAGATAATAAACTTGATTAACATTATTAATCATGATTAGGAGATGAATTAAGACTAATTCATGTGTTTAAGTTAAGTGTAGATGAAATGAAAAAACAAAAAAAAGAGGGACGAGGGAAGAGGAGGAGAAGGAGAGGAAAAAAAAAACATTTTGGGGATTTTTTTTGGAAAATGACTGATCAAGCAAGACTTTTGATGTAGGTGAGCCTTCATCTTCAAAATATGATAACATATTAATACCCATCAACAACGATCAGTTCATTGCTGATTTTTCAGAAAATCAAGAATTTTTTTCTCAAACTCAACCTAACCCTTATGAACCTTACGATGATTTCGAAGGACCAACCCAAGAAGCAGAAGAAATCGAAGAGATCAATGCTGAATATTACCATGTATACCTCTTTTGTAACTCCAATTTCAGTTTTTAAGCTCAGTTTTTCGATATTTTCCTTCCGAAAACCTTAGGTTTCAAGCCGCCAGGAGTAATAACGACTGGGAAATCAAGAACTCCTGGCCGTTTTGCTGTTTTACGGCTCATAATTAATGAACTCCCATCCGTTAACAAATATTTACAGCTGGGACGATAAAATTTCTTGGCCGTTACTACTAAAAAATACGGCCAGGTTTTTCTACGTGCATGGGAAGCATTTAATACTGTCGGTGGCGGTTGGGTTACCCGGCCGTGGAACAACTCTTGCAGTTACAGGACAATTTACGTCTTGGAATACCTGGATGTAACAATGTTGCGGTTCGGAATTATACTTTTCGATCCAGCCGTTGTATTTATGACGGTTGGGAGATAAGTTATCGACCCAGCCGTTTACTATATGACGGATGGAATATCACTGGTTTACCCAGACGTTTTTGAGTGTTTAAATTTCTTTTGTGAATAATTATGTGACATATGTCATTCTATTATAGATTGTACCAAGAGGTGCGTATGGAAGATGAAGAGGTGGTTATTGAAGAGCAAGAGGAGGTTATGCAAGATCAACCCCGACCTGTGCAAGTTTCCGAGGACACAAGTGCTCACTATGCAAACAAATATGAGTGGAAAGATAAGGAAGATGCAAGCACAAGGGTTGAAAAAGATGTGCATCATAGTCCAGAATAAACAAGTTAAATCCGACCGCTTTGAAATGGTTTGCGAGTGTAGTGGAAAGTATGAGAGCCATTGGAAAAAGGGTAGTCAGTATATACGAAAAACCACAAGGAAGAAGGGAGTATATAATACGAAGAAGTGCGGATGCCCTTTTAAGCTTCAATTTAAATGTAACGCCGATACGGAAATGTGGTATATGGCTAAAGTCGTCTCGGGTTATCATACTCATCCTATTCCGGAGAGTTTGATCAACCATCCTTATTCGGCAAGGCTGAACTCCTTAGAGAAGAACGTAGTACACATGTTGAGTAAAAGACGCACAAGACCTATTGATATTCTTAGTGCCGTTAAGGTGTTAAATCCCCAAAACTAATCCTTATTGTCAACAATATATAACGAAAGAGAAAAATTTAGAAAAGAGTCATGGAAAGAGAGAGTGCTTATGCAACAATTATTGTTTTTGTTTGAAAGTACTCTACCGCCTATGGTACGAATGAAGAAAAGGAAGTGGAATATCTTTTCATCGCCAATCCGGAATGTGTACAATTGGAAAGATGCTTTCATCAAATTCTGTTTATGGATTGCACGTATAAAACTAACAGGTACAACATGCCGATATTGAACTTTGTTGGGAAAACATCTACCAAGTCAACATTTACCGTTGCGTTTTGTTTCTTGAAAGATGAGACGGAGGAAATGGCGGAAGGTATGAGAAAGGTTCAGGAGGGTCCACAACTGACTCCTTCAATGCGAAGAGATAATTCGGGTTTTGAGAAGTTGAACGAGCTATACACCCTTAAACGAAAGGAAATGGAAAAAGGCGGACCAAGCCGAGCTAGTGGAACAAAGGTAAAAAGGCGCAAGAAGAATGTGGTTGTTGCATCCCAAGAGAATTCAAAAAGAAAAGTTGATAGTGGAGTCAAAATTAAAGACCCGGTAGTTCCATCCCAACAAGATTCAACAACAAAAGAAGCTAGTAGTGTCCAAAGAAAAGTTGGTGGTGCGGTTGGTATTAAGCAATTAGCGAGAAGCCGAGGTAATGATGTCAAAGGAAAATCACCGATGGTCGAACCACAAAGAGTTTTTAGTAACCTTGACGGTGAGAAAGAGACGGTTTACTTGGATGTAGGTCCGATGAAATAACCCCCTATAGATGAGGAAGGTAATTATATCCGAACTACTTACACGATATACAAAAATTACATGCACTTTGTACCACATTTTATTCATCAGTACGCCAAGTCCACCGACGATGTTGAGGGTGACGGAAATTGTGGTTACCATGTGTTCGTAGATCAACTTGGACCTTTTGAGGAGGCAAAAGAATGGGGTGACGACCAAATTACTTATGTAAGGAAAAAGTGTTTACTTGAACTACGTCTTTTCCCCGATTTCTACAAGGAAATGATGAGATTCGAAAGAAATGACACAGAGGCGATGCTAAACGAGGAGTTCAAAGCATTTGAATAACGTTTAATGGGAAACACACATTGACAAGTGAGTATTGGATGAGAATGCTAATATGTGGCCATCTACTCGCCAACGCATTCCATTGTGTTATTCATTCCATCTCCTATGCACAAAGTGTTACTTACGCACCAACAAGACGTATTTTTACCGAAGATGAATCTCCAAAGATAGTCATCATGGGATTCGTGATGATGACCCATTATATCGGCCTCCAATTGAAAGATGGATGCCCATTAACTCTATTAAGGAGGGTAGACGGATGTGACGGCGAAATACCAATGGGTTGGTGCCATAGGTTCGAGGAAAGATTTCATTTGTGGGAGGCATTACAGTTGTCTAGGGATGGCCCGTTGTGTGTACTAATGAGTTCCGATGAGGATGACTATGAGTAAATGTCGTGTGAAGGTATATATATGATAACAATGTTTTTGTAGGGTGGTGATTAAAATGATAATATGATAACAATGTGGTGTGAACCTATGTATTTTGAATCACTCATTATATATATATATATATGAAGAATCTAGTTTTACTCTTACTATGTGTTTGTAATGATGATATGATAAAAATGTGGTTATATAGAGGTATTTACGGCCAAGTCGTACGCCGACACGACCTAGCCGTAATGACCCAACTGAGATATTCTTCTACAACTCGACTGGTAAACCTAACCGAAAAACCAGTAACGGCCAGGAATCCTAGCCGTATTTCTGGGTATTGTCAGTTCTACGGCTGATAATCCTAGTCGTAATGCTTCCTGGAATTTCAGTTACATTTTATAAATAGTTACAACTGAGAAACCAAACCGTGAAAGAAAAAAAAACGGTCAGGAATCCTACCCGTAAATATGGGTACTGTCAGTTTCACGGATGGTTATCCTAGCCGTAAGTTTTCATATACTTAGTTTCATTTTATACTTAGTTACGGCTGAGAAACCAAACCTTGAAACACAAAACGGCCAGGAATCCTACCCGTGAAACACAAAACGGCCAAGAATCCTACCCGTAAAACACAAAACGGTCAGGAATCCTACTTGTAAATATGGGTATTTTCAGTGTTACGGATGTAAATACCAGCCGTAATTAGTATCATATTATACTTAAATAACAATTGGATACATTAAGAAGCAAAACACTAGTATCCATTCATTTAAAGTTAAGTCTGCATAATGAAAAGTGAGTCTGAAAAGTAAATCACCCAAATCCATAACCTAAAACATGCTAAAAGTCTGACTTAAACAAGTACATAACCTACAATCATCCACTACAACCAACAATCGAAGGAACTTCCTCAGAAGATGATGAAGAACTGTCGGGAGTTTGGGAAAGACTAATCCAATCATCCTCGTCGTTAGTATAGAGATCATCCTTGGCTGGATTATGTAACTCCTAAAGCCTCCTAATCAGTGTTCTTTGTTCGTCGCAATCCAAATATAGAACCTCCTCAATGTTACGGATCAGTCCCCTGGCAATCCACTTGGCTCTCTTGACCTGTTTTCACACCATTCAATTAATAGTGGTACATAATTTGAGCAACGTATACAAAAACAAAAGAATATCACTCATTGGTACCACCATCGTAGCAATATGACACATTGTTATTTCCTGGGGTTCTTTCTCCTTTTCAGAGTTCCTCCTAAAAATTATGAAAAACATATCAGAAGATACGACCAATTCACAAGGAGTGATAAAATTACGGTTTGGAAATAACATATAACCCAACCGTAAACCAAGTTTCGGCTTGGAAATATGCGGATTATCTCGTCGTAAACAAAATATCGGATGGAAATTAAAAACTACGGCCAGGAAATTTCATTTACGGTTAGATACTCCCAGCCGAAACACTCATCACCCAATTTTACTCTGCAAATATAGGACAACTTACGGCTTGGAAATACCCATCTGTTAAATACAGTTATGGTTTGGTTTTCTAATTTTCCAAACCGCTTAAGACATTAACGGCTAGGAGTTCTTGACGTCCCAACCGTTATATACAATTACGGCAAAGACGATATGAGTTCCTAGCCGTAATTTGTTCAGAAAACCTTTTCTGGAAACCCTAAAACTATCAATCGAACCTAGTTTTTCAATCTAATGGCAAAATAGCTGGTGGGTTTTTCGATTCTTACCTAGTAGGATTCATTTGTGGAGGATTCGAAGGTGTTTGAACAAATTGGTTCACCACATCTCCATTAAAAGTAACATCAATAACTTTCCATGTTTCAGAATCAGGGTTCAATCAGCCGGATCTTGTCATTCTTGATCGTGCTGCCATCTAGAGCTTCTTCAGAAATCAGTGGAGAAGAAAGGGATATATTGTTAGGTTTTGGAGAGTTTTTGAGAGGTTTTGGAGAGTGTTTTTGAGAAGAAGAGAAGAGAAAATGAAAATGAAATGGTTTTGATTTTTGGGGTTTTAATTAGGATTAGGTTTTAATTATATAAGATTTGTTTTTAAAATTAATTTATTAGGAAAAGGTAAATCTGACTTTTTAACACTTGAGATCTCCCCCTAACCATTTTGTGGCTCCCCAAAGTAATTTAGCCCACAAAAATTCAAGGGAGGGGGAGCTCCAATAATAGAGTTATTTGTTTACTTGTGCAGTTTTATCTTAAAATAAATGACTGGTAGGGTATCATCGTTGGCTTACAACTTCTTCTTTTTTTATCATTTTTTTTTTACTTAAATTTCCGATTAAAAAATTATTAAATAACAAAGCTTTTGCAGTGGAAATATATGGAAGATAAAGAGGCAGAGGAAAGTTTCTATTGATCAGCATCATCAGGTTATATGGAACAATATCTTATATATACATGTAGGAAGAAAATCCTAGATACTATATTGGGCCGCACATTCGTGGGCTACAAGCCTTACAACACTCCCCATTGTGCGGTCCAGTAGAACTTCATTTGTAGTTCTTCACACTTAGCGCTTCGATTATATATAGTTCTTCAAATGTCGTCATCTCCTTGATGACTTGTGCCGAAATCAACTGCCTCATTAAATTTTTGATAAGGAAAAACCCAGTGGGATGAAACCTTGGTACAACTCTTCACATGTTGTCTCGTACTTTACATGAAGTTCATCACATGCAATATGATCTTCAAAGATCGACGAGTCTAAGTTAATTGTCTTGTTAAAACTTCGTCAGACTAATCCAGAGGGACAAAACCCGAACTAAAGAAAAAGAGTACAGTATTAAGTAAACTTAAAACATAGTTGGATGCGTATATGTTGCCTCATTAAAACCTTGACAAGGTAAACCCAGTGGGATAAAAACCTTGATGAAGGGAAAAGAATACAACGTGATAGATGCAAGTAAAGGTGATATGTTGCAGATGATCACTTAATTTGGTCCATTAAAGTTAACTAGTTGCTTCACAACTCTTAAGGAAGAAAATCCTCACGGGAAAGACAATAGCCTTAGCTGGGAAATTATATACCCGGTGTTTGTTGTTGTCTCGTTAAAAAACTTTGCCGCAAGTGTGACACCCCACTTCGAATTCTAGGTCGTCCTCCCTAAAATCCCAAGTGTGGCATACTCATGGACCATGTCACACACTCAAATCGTCATACCAACAAATGGAGATCGGGCTGTTGTATGGAGCACATTGACAATAATCCTTAAATATAAAAAGTTAATTATATAAAATTGGTAATGTAAAGTTTAGTAAAATCTTTAAAATGAAAATTAATCCTCGACGCGCAAGTCGGTCCCCAAAGAAAATGAAGAATTTATTTAAAAGCAACAAAAGTCTGGTCTTAAAAAAAAGTTTAGCTAATTGAACACCTTGCAATAATGGCGAAGTGGCTTTTCAGAACAAAAACGAAATCTACAAGCTAGGTTACTCCACAGTCACGGTCTCCTGGAAAAAATTAAGTTGGGTCATACCCCAACTAAAACAGTAGGCTTTCGCACCCTTATGATCTTTAAAAATAATCTAACAAGTCCGAAATTTCTTGTCAAGAGTATAAATCACAGTTTGGCTAACTTAGCATGTGTAAGTGGTGGTCCAGATTTGTCTGGAGAGAAGATAAATCTATGGTCATGGTTTGTTCAACTTAAATATTAATTAGTATGAGTTTTTTTTTAATTGGTGTCTCATTAATATCTCATGAAAAATGTTTTATTAGTTTTACATCATAAATGTCCCTTAATTAATATTAATACATATTTCCATCAATAAATAATTTTGACAAAAATTATTTCAGTAGATATTAGTGGTGGCGGTGGTAGTAAAATAAGAAGTAAGTAGTGGAAGCGGTGGAAGGTGTTACTAAGTGGTGGAGGTGGTAACATTAGTTTTGGTGGAAGAAATAGTGGCGCTGGATGGTTTTAATGGTGGTGGTATTGGTTTTTTCATTTTGAATCAAAAATAATAATAAATTTCTTTTACATGATGGGTAACATTGTATTGTGAAAAATATAGTTGGTTGTTTTTGACACGATCAATAAAGGCGGGTAAATTGTTTTTGGGATGATACCAAATCAAATAAGACAAAATAGTTGTTTATGGTACCACTGCTATCTTTGGTAACCGTTCGTACGCATGATTTTCAGTATTAACAAAAAACGTATAGTTGAATAAATTAATTGACGACCTAAGTTTGTTAAACCTAAACTTTATACATGACTTATGTGAATGAAAGTTATGAGTGTGCCCAATATTCTACGAGGGATGGGCAGTGGTGGTAGTGGAGAAAGAAGTGATATCTGGTGGTTTTGTGGTGTTGGCTGGTATTGATGGGTAGTAATTGACTATATTAATTATGTGCCACTACAAAAGGGTAACACTATAAAGTAGAAATGTAGTTGATCGTCTTAATGCTAATATAAACTCGGTTAAAATACATGAAGATTAAGAAGAAGAAAAATCATTTGGATGTCACGTTATATAATAAATACTAAAAATTACATATTTAGTATCAATATTTCTCCCTCTAATATATAAATATACGGTTGTATTGAGATCCCGTAAGCAGAGCGCGAGTTGGTCTTGGATTTCTGAATGATAATAATGAATATAATAAAACGCTCCCTCTCGGTTTCTCCAATGAAAACCGAAACCTTCTAAAAAACAATAATCAATCTAACAACACCTAGATGGAGCGCATCATCACCAGTGTAAACTTCTCTGAATTGCTACATATCCAGTGAAATTTCTACAGATTAATTTGGTGATTTCGTCCTACCGTAATTTTTAACGAGGCATGCAATTAATTTTCTAATAGTGATTTTAAAGGTATTTAATAATTGTGAAATTCTCTTATAAGTTTTGTTTACGCAAGTATTGATTTAACTTGGGTTCTTTTTATTTTTGTTTTAAGTTGATGACTTTTTAATTTGAATACATGTTTGGTTAACAAAATTTGATACATATAGGGTACTTTCTTTGTAACACTGATGTTAGTCTCTCATTTTTCCCGTTAGCACTCGGTTTCGATCCCGTATTTTTAGACATTATTTGACTAATGTTGGGGTATTTGTTTAATCTCAAGGATGATTAAACCTAGTGTGTGTTCTACACATTGAAGGCGATAGAAGTTTTTGTCGGCTCTACCTTGAAACTAATAATTTTTATTCAGAAGGTTAGTTGAATTTATGTAGATACAAATATCAATATGACTATGCTCTTTATTGCTCCAAATTACTTGAGTAACACTAGATGTGAGAACGCCGTTCATGCACTACTTAGCATAGATGGTGTGAAATCTTTTTATCCACGAGTTTCTTCAACTTTATGTTATCAATATGATTGAGAAAGAATCTTACACATGTTTTGATTTACTTTTATAAGTTTACTTTTCAGCTCACATGTGTATATATCTCAACTTTCCAATAGCCAAGGGTTCTTCATTTTTATAACTCTCACATTTGCATAAAATAAATAAATAGTTTATATCTATAACAGGGAAAATATTATGGGTTTTTGCTTCACTCTTCAGAGCCTTAGTTATCAATAATTTCGGAACCAATGTAGTCATAAACATCATGGAGTTGGATTGCCAGTTTAGGTATATGTACTGTTAGATGAAATTTAAAATTATGGTGTGATGGAACAATAAATGGGGAAAGTATCTTTTTATTTTTTATTATTTTTCATGTTGGCACAACATTATTACTCCGTCCAGATAATAAATTGAAATAACATGCTTAAGTAAAATAAAAAGATCAGGTAACCCATTATTTTTCTACCAAAAACCTATTTGGATATCAAAATAATTACCCACGAAAAAAATGAAACAAGAGGAATGTGAACAATATCGTATTAGTGACAAACATCCCGTGCCATTACGGCACGGGTTAAGACCTAGTAGAAGTATATAACAACGTAAACAACAATTTATGAGTTAATTAATCATTTTTTAGAAAATGTAGTAGTGCCCGCAACTCAAGGTTTAAATACTCAATAAAAGAAAGCCCGTGTTTTAAAACAAGACAAATTAAGACTTCCCCCAACTGATCTAAATGGCAAGGAACTATCGACTTCCCCTCTCTCTTTACTCCTTACTCTGACTATAATACGAAATCGAAACATCCCATACGTAGTCCAAATAACTCCCCTATCGTGCGTCGGGGAAAATGTTGTCGATCCCAATCACAGATAATAGATCCATATCTTTTATCAGGCGACCCCATGGTCATCGCCGTATTAATTTATGGGAATCTAGCCAACTACGGGCAACGGACGACTAATAATACTATTCTTCTTCCCATGGCATTGTTTTATATCGACAGAAATCATATACAGTTAAGCATGGACTCGCAAAACATGGAAGAACCGAACAGTACAAAGCATCCACTAGCCAAAATAGTACAACAGTTGAAACACCTATATTTATCATCACTAATTTTCCCAACATTTGGATAATCAAGACAAGACCAACGTATCTAAACCCAAATAATGGCATGAATATACAGTGCATATATACTTAAAAGTCACCTACTGTCTATGTTTAATAATTAGTCTCACTACACCCATATAGATTCAAATTAATTACCTACTGTGCTTGTTAATGGAAGCTCAACAGAAGAGTTCAAACCAACAAAAGTCTTGAGACAAGGTGACTCTCTTTCGCCATATCTTTTCTTGCTGGTTGTTGAAATTCTTTCTAAATTAATGAATGACGCTGTGGAAAGAGATCAAATTCATGGTTTTAAGGTGGTTGATACTGGTACTATGATTTCTCATCTTCAATTTGCTGATGACACCATCATATTTCTCAATGCAACTACTGATGAAGTTACTAGACTTTTCATCATTCTCTCTATCTTCGAAACTCTAACTGGTATGAAACTGAATTTGGAAAAGAGTACTATGGTGAGTGTCGGTGCAGATGAAGTTATTGATTTGTTGGCTAAAGAGTTAGGATGTAAAACTGAAAAGCTTCCTATAAAATATCTTGGTTTGCCTATTGGTGCTGGTTCGAGAAACATTTCAATTTGGGACTCTGTACTTGAGAAGATGGAAGCAAAACTGGCTACTTGGAAGAGGAAGTTCTTGAACAAGGCATGGAGGCTTGTTCTTATTAAACACTGCCTCTCAAGCTTACCATTATATTATCTTTCCCTCTTTCATCTTCCACTTTGTGTGGAAAAGAAAATGGTGGCTTTGATGAGGAATTTTCTTTGGGGTTCTAATTCGGAGAAGAAGAAAATGTCTTAGGTAGGTTGGGCAAGGATTTTTGTGCCTAAAAGAAGTGGTGGATTAGGTGTGAAAAACTTAAGAATCACTAATAAAGCTTTGTTAGTGAAGTGGGTTTGGAGATACTCAAGAAAGAAGAATGCTCTTTGGAGGAAAATAGTGCAGCAGAAAATGAGAGTCTCGGAAGATATTATGTTGCCGGCTGAAGACAACTCAGTCCAAGGCAGAAGTTTGTGGAAGAATGTCACGAGAATGGTTCCTGAAATTCAAAACTTCACTACTTACAGAATGGGAAATGGTAAGGGAATCAGATTTTGGCACGGCAAATGGGTGACTAGTGGATGCTTGAAGGATTTGTTTCCTAATATCTACAAATCTTGTCAGAATAAACAAGTATCGCTTGTGGATATGATTCAAGACGGTAGATGGTGTGGTTCGTTTTTAGTGCCTCTAAATTCAAATGAACAGATGAAATGTGACTTATTAAGGAGGGATCTCGGTGCTGTGCCTGAACTGGTGGAAGGTGAAGATGGAGTTTGTATTTTGGAAAAGTTCACAACCAATGCTTGTTACGAGGCTATGTCAGGTACTCCCGATGCTTGTGATTTTGGTAACTTTTTGTGGAAAAAAGACTATTCCTTCAAAAGTGAGTTTCATGTTATGGGAAATATTTAATGATTCATTGCCAACAAGGGATATGCTTGTCCATAGACGTGTTTGGGTGGACAGTCCAGTTTGTGTTATGTGCAATATGGAAGACGAGAATGCAAACCATCTTCTCTTGCATTGTAGTACAACTTTCAAACTTTGGGATTTTTTCATAAAGGCTTTCCATTTGTCCTGGCCAATTCCATCTACGGTTCTTCAACTTTTTAAAGCTTGGAGTTTTAATATTTTACAAGGCAGACGAAAAAAGGTGTGGAGTCTTCTTCACTACGCCATCATATGGAATATATGGGAGGAGAGGAATAGAAGAGTCTTTGGTGGAAGGTCGAAGTCTGTTTATGAGTTATTGATTCATATAAAACAGACAATTGTGTTGTGGTGCTGTGAAGCAAATACTTTCAAATTCATTGATAATTCTCAAATTCTTCACAACTGGGAAGCCGTGATGCATATGTAACTTTACAAGTTTTTGATAGTTTTCTCTTGATAGTTTGTGATAGTTTTTGTTCGAATGTAATTCAGTCTTTGTGCTGTAATTGTAACTCTTGGCTTGGCCCTTTTCGTTTAATATAACATTTTTCTTTCGAAAAAAAAGAAGATACATTTGAATCAAGAAATCCTAGAGTATCATGGACTTACAGAACTAACTAATATCTTATGACGTAAAAGAATTATCGCGAACTACTCTAGAATTTTATTCCCAACAAAAAGTTATTTTTCATTTTAGATTAGCATGTAGACTCACCATTTAGATTGGGCATCTCTTGGAACTTACTAAACCGCACAACTTGGATTTATGTCATTAGAGACATCTAATTAATAGTATCAAGTCTAACTGTGGGAGATCTAGGAAGTCTAACTGTAGGTGTTCTTCACACCAAAATACATTAAAATGTTAGCTCATGCACTGAACGTCATAACTCTTCTCTATGTAATTTCAACAAAAACTATCAAGATAATCAAATGACACATTTATATAAAGACACACTAACTCTAAACTATAGGACTCTGTAGCTGCCACATAGAACTCCAGACTAATCATATTCAAAATGGATTCCTGTGAGAGTATATTTCTATGCAGTAAGACAAGAAGGACTGACAAACCAAAATACTACATAATGGACTAACGTCTTATGTGAGAACTGCAGAGATTAATCTCGCAAAAGTAACAAACAACCCAATACCCATCGGCTAGATAAAAATGATCAAGCACAAACTCATTTTCTTTCAATGGATACTATACGATTCCAAACACGAGACAGACCCTTTATATCCTTCTTTCTTATTAATCTTTTGTAAATAATCTTAAAAACTTTCTAGACTCATTTGATTAATCTTAAAAGAGATAAGAGTTAGAAAACCTACTAGTATTGCACCAGAATCCCCTACTAATATCAATCTTTAGCATCAAACAATCTTCATTCTTCTTGCAACTCTCTCTCTCTATATATATCTAGGTTCCCAAAAAATCCGAACGTCAGCTATTTTATTTTAATCTTAAAGAATGAAAAATGAAAACCCTAGTTTATATTTTGTGTCTAATTATATATGCGTCCGTTTCCAAGTCTAACCCCATACAAAAACAACATTTTACTAAATTATGGATCCAGCTGCTAAGGAGATGGGATGAATACGCCCCAAAAAAGATTCTTATTTACACCTATTTAAGGTAAGGGGTTTTACAGCGAGTAACACAACCCTTTGGGAAAAAGAAACATCGATCGGTGAAGGAAAATAGTTAAACACACCGTTAGATGCTCCCCCTGATGTCAGTCAATTTTCATTAGTCTAATGCAGTCAAAAAGAGTTTATCACACTTTACTTTGGTGACTTGAATGTTTATAAGACCATGTTGTTTATTTTGGAAGTTACGTTGCTTAACAGAATATCGCGTTTCATTTATTTGATTCAGATATTTTCAGTAATGTCAACGCAATCTGTATGTTTTCAACGTTCAACATACTTGATGTTTTTAGTGTTGTTTCGCTAAAAACCTTGTCGAGTAACAAAACCCTTTGGGAAAAACTATTCTCGATCGAAGGGAAAAAAAGTACAACACAACTTCAATTTTGAAGTAAAATATGTCGACATCATATCCTTAAATCCTCCACCTGATGTCGGCATCTCCCCCTGATTACTTTCAGAGTTGTTCCAGACAGTTCCTTTAGTCATGTACTTTTCGAAACCGAATATCGGTAATGACTTAGAAAATAATCTACCATATCTCCCCCTGATTACTTTCGTTGGAGAAGAGATTATTGTTACTTCATAATAAACAACTTTTGGATTGCACTTTCATTAGCATTCTTTTTTATGTCCTTGTAGGGATAAAACAAATATATGTCAATGGTTACTTTTAAGTACATGATTACATTCACTATACCATTTCAATGACATTGCGTTGGCACTGAGCTATATCTAGCTAACAAGTTCCCCGAGGATGTAAAATTTAATCGAGTACATTATTATACTAAGTACAAAAATACGTCTATTGTACTTAGATGTGGGAATTTCATATCCCAACACATCTTCGTCATCTTCCTTTAGACGAAATGGTCAGTTACTTACATTTAAACCTCGACTAATCATGGGAGTGCTATCAGGATGCATGTCTTGGTTAAATTGCCTGACAACTTTAGACATATGCAAACTGGTGGAATAATATATGTCACAAGATCAGCATTCAGACGAGCTTTCCCCAGAATTTTCATCTCAGATTCATATTTCAAATAGCTTTTAAGGTCTCTTATTACATCAGGAGTACCCATCATGTCTGTACCATCGACATAGATAGCTACGATTCCAAATCAAGAACTTTCTTGTGAATACGCAAGGAAAAATACCTTACTTGTTTATCCCCTCCAAATCAAATAGTCACTTAGACGGGTATACCACATCTGCCTGATTGCTTCAATCTATAAGTGAGCGTTCTATCTAACTATTAACGCACTCTGTGGTTTAGAGTCACTTGATTTGGGCAACAATAGGCTATCAAGTACTTTTGTAAATATCTTATATCTCTTGATTCTTTCAGAGATATGTAATAACCACATACATATGATGCATTTCAAGTCCTTTTGAAATTATCAAGCTAACTAAGTAGAGGTACACCATAACATTCATAACAAGAGAACAATTCCAGGGATTTGTGAGAAACCTCGCGCCACAAGGCGAATATTTATACTTTAAGACTACTTTCTTCTCACTATGCTTTATGAAAAATTAATCATGTATGTCCAATAGGCTTTACACTTGGTTGGTTAGCACTACCACACCAAATACATGTATATTTGTCAAAGAACCAAGTTCTACCTAGATTGTATAGGCCAAATATGCTCTTCGTTGACATTAAGCAACAAGGAGCTTGGTTCGATCTAATCTTGCTTTATTTCCTTAAGTAAGTGTATATGATAATTATCAATATGCTCGCATGATCTTTCATGCGCATTCTCATAATCCCTTTGGGATGTCATTGTTCTCTAGAATCATAAAACTTCAGAGACAATCTTGTGAGATGATTTCTGATGATATAAATAAGTTGTGCCTTACTCACCTACTTCCTTTCTAGCTAGGTGAGGATTGATCGAATCAAATGGTGTCTCCAACTTCCTTTATGGAGCCACGACCTCAACCACACTTCCACTAAGTGTAGTTGCAACACCTTAGTCTATGGTGTATATCCCTTATTGAGGATTTATAACCTTGCAGGTAGGTTTGCAGCTAGTATGTCTAATCTTATAACTTTAGCAATATCAGTGTACATTCTGAAAATCGATTATATTTTGTCACTTCACATTTACATTTATGGAGTACAAGAATCAATATGAGACATAGTAGGAACAGACCACGACAATTCTTGTCGTTCCCTTAGAAATATTTTTTCTTATCTCCTCCTAACGACGGGAAGATTGTCTCGTTAAAGTGATAACCGCAAATTTAGAGGTAAGAGATCTCCTGCCAAAAGTTTTAAAATGCGGATAATTGTTGGGAACTCATTTCCAACATAAATACTTAACAGTTTTGAAGACCCATCATAGTATGATGTGGAGTCGTAATGGCACATATATAGTGCAACCAAAAATGCGTAAGAACACGAAGGTCAGGCTTAAATCCAGTTACCAACTGGTATGCAAAAAAAGGTCGACTAATATTGGGTTCTAAAACGAATTAAGTAAATATGCGTGTAATATTGCATATTCCCAAAGCAATAAAAGATAGGTTGGTACGTATAACCTATTCCTTAGACACCATGTATAACCTTTGATGGTATTCTTTGCGAGACCATTGGGTAAGATGCTCTATATTGATCCTATTAAACATGAAATATCCATCAAGTCCTTTTGAAGTAAATTCTCTAGCATTAATAAGGGTGGTGAGTCTTTGCACTTTGCATTGTGTAATATGTGCTAGGAGTTTTTGAATACAAATTTCTTGGGAACTATAACTAGTCCAAAATGTCAAAACATTCACCAGAGCCATAAGTCGCTTTAATGGTCCCCATTTTGTATGAATAATTTTTAAAATTTCACCTTGTTATCTTTGTAATATGGATTGTTTACCATTTGCATCTTAGGATGATCTCGATCCTGTTTTACTGAAGACTTTGTAAAATGAGTGATATGCTCCCTTAATTAAAAGCATTATGAGAGGGAGGATGGGGTTGTGCATCTAGTACTTTAGAAAACACTTATTGAGAGGTATGCCGTTACTTCACATTCTATCAATCTTTTTCCGTTGTCTCATCCACTCAGACACAGTGATGTACGTATGAGTCCTTTCAAAACGAAACATCACGTCAAAACCAAAGTTCCTTTGTGGTTATGTCAAAGTCTGTATGAGTCAATTTCCAACATTTCATCGTCGGAGTCAATATGGATTCAATAATCCAAATTAATACTATAGTAATTTACATTTCACTAAATTGACTCATTAGTTTCTCTGAAGTATGTTTCCTTCTAAATACATTAGAGACTATAAAAGATGCAATCATCATAGTCAGGTTCCACATGATATCCATTTGCATGGGTTTCTTTGGAATTTAACAAGGTGTGATTATCTCTTGGTAGTACATATAGAGATTTTGTGATGTCCTTGTTCTATCTTGATTTTTTTTAGCAGTGCTGTGCTGGATGATCCAATCCTCGTAGTCACATTATAAGAAAATAGTTCAACAACTATCTTATATTCCTTAAGCTGGTGGGAGGAAAACCACTATCTGTTAGACATTGAGTCTTGAGATATTAAATAAGTGGTGTGGCATTACTATCAACAAAAGTGAGATTCAACTCAAGTATATATGTTACATTTAAATGGGGGGGGGATATATTTTTCATACATCTATATCTCAAGTGTTGTAGAGAATTTATGTCTCGTGGGAATGATGTACTTTTCATTCCATAAATGCAGACATTGGATCTAATTCAAATAAATAGTCAATTGGACAAGCAAAGTTCTTCTTGTCATTCAAAGTTGATGTCTAAAGTATGACCTTCCCATGGAAATTGGTTGCTACTATGGTACACACATTGCATTGCTTGTACCAATACCGGTAAGAAGATTCATTCCCAACTCTTTGGTGAGAGCTAGAATTACATCTTAGCTTCATCCAATTACTTTGGTGTCATTACTACCGGGGGGAAAATGCATCTTTGTCTCATGATATATATGTCCCTTTTCACATGCTTTATATGAGTCGGTACGTCTAACCCTCATTACTTCGGGGTTCTTTCCATTTTTGCTAGATTTAGCTTAATTTGAGAAATTTCTTTATCTCAACCAAGAGAATCTCACTACAAATGTCAACCACTTACTTTAGGTTGAATATATTACTAAAGATGGTTCTCTTGTTGTCATGTACTTCAACATATACTGGTTCGTTAGTATCATGGATGAAGTAGAGAAATGGATTTTTTTTAACTCATATCATCTTTTGTGAGTTCTTCGACAAAAAATGGAATACATGTGATTTTATTTGAACGTATGTTTTGAAATTACTGACAGATTAGTACTGGTTCGTTAGTATCATGGATAAAGTATATAAATGGAAATTTTCTAACTCATATCATCTTTTGAGAGTTTTTCGACAAAAAATGGAATACATGTGATTTTATTTGAACGTATGTTTTGAAACTACTAACAGATTAATAGTCGAGCAAGTGGATTACGTTCCACAGAACATTTAAATTTTGAGAAGAAAATATCAAGTACGCAATAATAGTGTTCAAGTACTTCTAAACCCCAAATAAATATATTTGAATCGAGTTAGTACAACCAATTGGACAAAAGACATCATTCAACTATAGCTGATATCATATTCAAAAGAACAAAAGAACATTAAGACCAACATTCTTAATGATCGAGATCAACACTCATAATTTAAATTGACCGTTTATGGACTTATCTTAACAAAAAAAAAAACAGAACTAGGCACGTTCTAAAAAATAAATAAATTAGCCCAGCAGGTATTCAATGTAAAAATCCACATTACATTAGTGACATACTTCGTATATTGGTTGGTTCCTGGTGTATATGTATATACACAGAACCGAAACAACCTTTGTCGCGCACATCCCAAAGAAATGGAAAGTGGAAACAGAACAGAACATGTTCGGGTTGAACTTGATCGGGTCGGCTGGACCGGACCGGACCGGGCACCTAATCGGAACAAGATACGACAGGAGCCAGATCGGGCCGGGACAGGATGGGATGACGGTTCTTTTCCACTCTTCTTCCATATGATTACACACGCCGAAACACGAGAACATGGGTGTTCTTTTTCCTCTTTCCGCCGATTTCAATCATGTCCCAAATTCTAAACCATTGCCATGATTAGGACATACACAGTACCACAAAGATTAGTACAGGATACGGTACGACAAGGATTACTTCAAATAATCCCTAATTCATACACAATACCAAATAATTACAGATTACAAAGGATTAATCAATCAAAATAATCCCTATTTCATAATCAAATCAATTTTCACCTACAGTTTTAATATCCCAACGTTTGTGTCAAAAGAAAAAAAATCCAACTTAGCTTATTTAATTCCGGCGTTGATGGAAATCATCCATGTAAAAAAATAAATAAAAAATTAATCGATCCCATATAGCTTTGGGATACAGTTTCGGGTGTGATAACGTTTGACACCACAAGCAATGTTGATGTTTTCGGCCATCATTTTCTTTAGCTCGACGCGTGCACTAATGAGAGCCTTGGTAGATCTTATCGCGACTCTAAACCTTAATAGGGTGAGACCATGACGGACCGTGAGAGAGTGTAGCCATCCAAAAAATGCCCATCAAGAAACCGATAAATCTCATGAGCAATTACGAGCCACATAATTGTCTATTAATTCCCACAGTAGGGACATAATTGTCAAGCCCCATAATGACTATCACCTCATTGACCTCGGTTAATCAGAGTTCCCCATTTTTTCTCCGATATTCACAAAACCGATTTCCACTCCCATTCCCATCTTCATACAAGGGTTTAAGGAGTTGTACTGGATTTCCATCATCTTCAATCGAATTTGGGGGTAAAATTTTGAGGGCAATGCCGTTGAACTGCTCTAAAGAAGTAGATAACGGAGCACTAAGTTCCTTTAAACTCAACGAATCTACTTTCTTAGCTTCTTTGATGCCGAAGAAAGAAATCGGTGCTGACCGATTCATCGAATCTAACCCTAAATTTGATGGTCGCGGTGCTCTCATTGCTATATTTGGTAATCAATTGAACTTGAACTTGTTGTTAAGTAGAATTTAGTGTATTTGGAAATCATGATTTTGATTTTGGATTTTTTTTTTTTTTTTGTGCGTGTGCAGATTCTGGTGTTGATCCAGCTGCGGCTGGATTACAAGTGACTTCAGATGGGAAACCGAAGATTTTAGATGTTCTTGATTGGTATTATAAGTTTTGAAGTGATTACTGATGAAGTTGATTTTTGTTATTTCTTCTTGATTTGTTTGCTTATAATTTTTGTGTTCATGTGTGTGCAGTACAGGGAGTGGTGATGTTGATACCTCGAAAGTGGTTAAAGCCGATGAAGATGGTGTTATTATGGGAGCTTCAGGTTTGTAAAGACTTGATGTTGGTTGAGTTGTTGTTATTAAGCATAATTCTGTGAACTTCGATTGTGGTTGCCAAATTGCAGTCTATAGAAATGTTTACTCTTAGGTTATATTTGGAGTTGGTAGTTGAACCAGTTAGATGTGTTTGAAACGTTGCTTCCATCTCTACGAGTTAACAATTAGCTATGAGTCTGCCGTATTGATGTCAAACTTGTGGATTTTTTCTCATTTTTCCGAGTTATGGTGATCAGTATTCTCATAACTCAAATAACGCGTTTAGTTAAAATGATACCCTTGCATATAAGGGTTAGGTTTAGGACAGTAGACATTTCTCTGCGCTTTAAAATCATGTGTTGATCCCTATATTAATTAGCTATTTCTAGACATAGAAAGCTACGGTTGCAGTTCTCTTAATTTGTTTATTTTATTCAGTTTGTGTTTCTTAAGTTTACTTGGCTCCTCTCTTTTTAGTTAAACAGTAAAGAAACAAAATCTCGTCTGTGTTCCCTTCAAGCTATACTATGTTTTCTTTTTCCTTCATATTGTGCTAATGTGTGTGTCTGGATTTTATTGGATAGTAGTATGCTTTTAGAATAGAAGTTTCTTCTTTACATGTATGGCCATGTTTCTGATTTTAACTTAATACAGGAGCACCTTTGGTTGTTAATTCTTCATGGAAGAATCCTACTGGGGACTGGCATGTTGGTTATAAAATGGTTTATGAGCTTTTCACGGATACTTTGACTTCTCGGTTGAAGGTAAGCCTTCCCTTGTAAATTACTAGTTATGTGTCGTGCCAACGGCACAGGGATTTTATTATTCCTGGAAATGTACCCCGATGGTACCGTAAATTTGTCATTTCCTGCGTCTGGAGATGTCATACGTAAACTGTGAACCTGTGAGATATTGGGTATTCATAAAAGTTACAAAAAAGCAATAGAGTTGAAATTTGAGACCTTAGAAAGTGGGCAAGTTATTATGATATGGAGTTACAAATGAAGGTTAGATTTAAGAAAGCTTTGATTAGGAAAGAGTTTAGAAACTTTTGATCTGTCAAATATATCTGAGAGCCAATGCAAAAAAGACATTCATATTTTACTATATAGTTAATTTCTATTTTGAATGTTGGACTTACGTTGCATCTATATAATAAATTCTTATGGATGTGCTCTAACCATCTCAATCACACATGGATTTTTGGCGGAATCTAATTATCTGGAGAACTTGTTCGTTTGGCAGAAAGAAAGGAAGAAGAAATGGGATGAGAAAAACCAGGAAGCAATTGCTGAAGCTGTAAAGCAACTCCAAGAATTTGACCAGGTTTTTCTTTCTCTATGGATCTCTCTTTAATTTTTGTTTCTGTAAGAACCTATCTGAAACATACATCAGCTCAAAGCTCCAAAATTCGTATCAAGGTTGATACCTCCATAAACTACCATCGTCTGCCCCTTTGCCATTTTTTTGTTAACTCTCAAATATTAGCTTTTGAAAAGAGATGTGCACCTCTTACAGTGTGAACCATTTGAAGGACATTCGAATTTTTAAATTTATCCAGATTCCTTGATAATAACTATGGTAAGCGGATTGAGCACACCATTTTGCGGAAAAGAAAGCAATCACCTCAATCTAAATCAATAACCTGCTAAAATACATACTTATCAGTTGAATAATCATTTGTGGTTAATTATAGTGGAGGACACCAACTTAAAATAAATACCTATCCTGTAGTCAGAATACTAGCAGTTGTGGGATACTCATACGTTCGTTTCTTTGTTACAAAGATATTTTCATGCACCCAAAGCTGTAGCTGAATAAGTTCGCTCTTCCTATGCGTGATTTCTTGTCTGCAGAAGTATGTTAAAGTGGAGGACAACAACTTAAAAAGAACTCATGAAGACCTTCAAAATAAAGTTGATTATCTTCGTAAACAAGGCGATGTGAGTGATTATCCTATCAGCTTAAAGCTAGATTTACCACTTAATATGTATTCAGCATTAAGTTAATGTTTCTTTTCAGAGCTATGATGACAGGGGACCAGTTATTGACGCTGTTGTGTGGAATGATGGTGATGTATGGAGGGTGGCTCTAGACACCCAGAGCCTTGAGGATGACCAGGAGCTTGGAAAACTAGCAAATTTTTCTCCTCTAACAAATTACAGGTCTGTATTCTGAGTGCGCATATTTTGTTGGAAAAATTGTCAATAGTTTGTATCCTGATGTTGAAATAGAGAGGTATAACTCAGAAGAGTAGATTTAGCCATATAGGTTTGTTGTTTGACTGGTGAATCTTAATTATTATGTTCACACTTTCACAAGTAAAGACTCACTTAATCATTTCGTCAAGGAAAATTGGTGTTGAAATCCTTCATTCTATGGCGTACTAGATGTCTAAGCCTTTTACTAAATCAGTTCATGGCATCATCTTTTGTTAGTCAAGGTGTACTTGAAAATGCTTATATTCAATCCTAATTTAACAGCCAACTAGTCACTTGAGGGAGCACTCCTAGTATTAAATGTAGTCCTTGGGATCCTCATCATCCGAGGGCGGATCCTTATAAAGACTTTAGCTAATTGCTGAATAATTGACAAGATGTAAGTAAAGTGGTTACCTAAATAGGGAAGCATAACTTTTTTGAAAGTAAAAAACTGAAGTTTGAAATTAACCATCTAATCTCTCCTAGTCCTTAACCTGCCGACTTTAGCAAACTCTCTCACTATCTAAACGCCAGGTGTTTATGAGTATCTGAATGTATATTTTATTCATGCAGGACAGAACGAAAATTTGGTATATTTAGCAAGCTGGATGCGTGCTCATTTGTCACCAATGTATACGATGAAGGAAAGATCTTAAGTATAGTAACTGATTGTTCCCCTCATGGCACTCATGTTGCTGGCATTGCAACTGCTTTCCACCCCAATGTAATGTGAATCTTTTTGTTTTGAGCTGAAGTTACTCCTTTGCTGCACAGTAACCATCTTACAATTGTCTACTGAATTGTTTTCCTTTGATACTCCGTACAGGAACCTTTGCTGAACGGAGTAGCGCCAGGAGCACAACTGATATCTTGTAAAATTGGTGATGCACGCTTAGGTTCTATGGAAACCGGAACTGGTTTAAGTCGAGCTCTGATAGCTGCAGTGGAGGTGGGTTTAAATGCATAATACTTGACACTTAGTTTGATGTTGCTGTAATTTTTGAAAAATCACTTTTCTGCTGTGCTGTGTTGTGTGTTCTTTAAAGAGCGGGTTCTGACAACTTCCTTTTTCTCAAGTGCTAATTGAAACAACTTCTGAACGCCCTTTGAAAAGTTACCACCTCCTAGCTCATAAAAGTTGACCAAGAAGGATGTGTGTTTTTAGAAAAGGCATTTGCAATGTAGTTCACCGAAGACTGTGATGTGCAAAGCACATTTTTATCCAAGAATACAACAATCCCATATGTGGTAGTCATTAGTCTAAACTTTTTGACATCTAGCTTATCCTGAAGAGCTCTTTAACATCTATAATCAGAAGGTTTATTATAAGTGTTAATTGCCTTAACCAGTCTATTAGTAGCATGATTTCAATCTTGTATACCTGTCTAAGAAAATGTATCATTATACGTAGTTCAGATAATTCAGAGTAGCTAGTATGTTCCACAAATGTCACTGATCTGGAGCTAGTGTTTGATCTTTAGGTGTTAATCTCAAACTAGCAGAATGATGCTAAGACATAATTCTTCAACTACTATTTTTTATTCTGAGACAGTACATTCCGCAAGTAGTTTAAAACTTGTTTGACACCTTTTTTAAAGTTCAAACTATGCCTTTATTATATGGCAATGCTATTAAAGTACTAATTTTACAGCAATATTAATCTAAACACTGGAGGGGCTAAAATAACTAATGAAAACCATATCTGTCAGAACTTGGATGTCTTTTCTTTTATTTGGATGTTAGGTCTCCAGCTATGTGTTACTTGGGATGTAAGAGGAGATAAAAGAAGCATATGTGTGCTTCTTGTTCTTTTTAGCTAGTGAAGAAAATTTTATGTGGTACTTAATATTTAATTCTTACTGATCAAAATGCATTCTGATGTGGTGTCATGGTATGCACATTCCGGAGTCTCTGAAATAGGCAGGCATGTGTTGGTAATCTCACATGTCTATGTACAGATTCATTGATCAAGCTTGAAAGCTAACTAATTTGATATTTTTTGGCTCATTCTGTTCAATCAAAGGTAACACGAGTGAGTTAATCAATGAGAAGCAGATACATATCGTCTCGTAATGTTCACTTGATAGATCTTCTTTATCCCAAAAGCAAAACTGTTAGACTTGACTTGTTTATTGTGTGTTGGAGTTCTCTTCTCAAGTCAGAACAGAATAAAATTACAATGGAATATATGGAATCATGTAAATTTTAGTGTTACAAAACGTGTAGAAGAGCATGAAATGAAATGAGAGTGTACCCAAACTTTTTGGCAATGGCTTGAGACACTGGCTTAAATATAAGAAAGAGAACTCCATCAGAGGAATTCAACATATCTCCTAATGCAGTGCTTCGAGCTAAAATAGTGCATATAGCTCACTGATCACGGTAAAATGACCTATAAGCTCAAATTAAGTATGTTGCGCTCCTCCAAAAAAGTTATATTGTGCTGTTTTATTGTCTTGGTTTATAAATTTAAAGTTGCGAATGTTTTTATTGTTTGTTTTGCCTTAAAACTTTCATTTTTCTTTTCCCTTAAACTTGTATCACCTATGAGTCATATTTCCGTTTCATAAATTCATTGGACATAATGGCTCAATGTACCGCCACGTTTGTCTATGCCTGGGTTCTACCTTTTCTTGTGTGTTATCAAATATGTCCTACCCTTAAGTTTTTGTTATAATGATGATTTTTTGTATGAATAAATACTGATTTTCTTCATGGCTTCTGACACTCATTTCTTGAGCATACCGCAACAAAAGGGGCCTCAAAGTGTAGTGTCGGTAAATTGGTGTCAAGAGCCTTTTGGTCATGACTAATGTATCATGTTATGTTCGCAGCACAAATGTGATCTGATCAACATGAGTTATGGAGAAGATACACTGTTACCAGATTATGGGCGCTTTATTGACCTTGTAAATGAGGTATTACATCCTTACTGCGCTTTATTTTCCTGTCTTTTATATTTTCTTTTCTTTTATCTTCTTTTATCCTTCTATACTTCGATCTGTTTCATATTCCCGTTGTTAATTATGATAGCTGATTGGTTATTTTAGGCTGTCAACAAACATCGACTGATATTTATCAGCAGTGCTGGTAATAGTGGACCTGCCTTGAACACTGTCGGTGCACCAGGTGGCACTTCTTCAAGCATAATTGGTGTTGGTGCATATGTCTCTCCTGCCATGGCTGCCGGGGCTCATTGTGTAGTTGAACCTCCAGCTGAAGGACTTGAGTACACCTGGTACATTGTTTTAATCTTATTATCTTAATATATCTGAAGTTGCTTTATTTAATTTAAAGAGGAGGTGCCTAAACTTACTCTGAAGAGGCAATCTGATTACTGGTATTTTGCATTTGGAACCTCTACCCTTTTGAATTGGGATATCCACAGGTCTAGCAGAGGACCTACAGCTGACGGTGATCTTGGTGTATGTATAAGTGCTCCTGGTGGGGCAGTGGCTCCTGTCCCTACTTGGACTCTTCAACGCCGCATGCTTATGAATGGAACTTCCATGGCTTCACCATCTGCTTGTGGAGGAGTCGCGTTATTGATCAGTGCAATGAAGGTCTCCTTTTGATATACCATCTTCTTTGTTTGCACTGTTATTCTTCTGTCTGTATAGATATTACCATGATTCTGTAGTAAACATCTTACTACTTATGGTGCAGGCTGAAGGTATTACTGTGAGTCCATACACTGTGCGAAGGGCACTTGAAAATACCGCCAATTCTGTAGGTGGTCATCCAGAAGATAAATTATCTACTGGACAAGGGCTAATGCAAGTTGACAAGTAAGTTTTCGATCTTTTACTGCGGCAGTTGATTACTTTTTCCACTTCTAGGATATATATATATTGTGAAATCTTCAATTTGATCAAACATTGATTATGTCATTCTCATGACAGGGCTCTTGAGTATATTCAACAGTCTAGGAACACTCCATGTGTTCGGTATCAAATAACAGTCAACCAGTCTGGCAAAACAAGTAAGCAATTGCAAGTTCTCCATCATAAAATAGAAGTCCAAGTCATTAACTTGTTGGTAGAGACATTATCTATCTATTTCTAAATCAGTTCATGCTAATTAGCTGCATAACATGTTCAGTGCTGTGTAAGTTGTTTATAATGATGTTTATGCACTGATTATGCTAGGTATACAAGGGGTTTATATGAGCTGCAGAAAATGTCAATAGTAGGGTATTTTTTTTTTCAGCATATGGTTATTAATATCATGTTTAGGTCTAACTAATGATGATTAAAGAGCTGAATTTGTGACACTAGGAACTAAAATACTAATAGAAACTATTAAAAGAGCCTATTCTGCTTCCGTGTGAATCTCCATCTTCTACATTGCCATGATAAGCAAAAAGATGCATACCATTGATTTAGTGAAGCTCTTATAGATAACATCAGCCATGGTTAGACTCTTTTATTCTAAATTAGTTGCACAGTACATCCTACATCCTACTTTTACCACAATGGGAATCTGGGGAGGTTTCAGTTTATATTTCAAAATTACTGTCTCAGAATTGTCGAACTGAGTTACTAAGGATCCTTAATAATAGAGAACTAGGATAGAAAGATTGGATGTGAAAACATTGTTAATTTGTATTCCACTTGTTCTTGCAATCTATTTGGTTATTAGGTTGAAAAACTGCTCCCTTATGCCTAGTTGTTCTTGCAATCCTTTTGACTTGCATGATTGCATCTTATTGTTACCACAGTACGTAACTGAAGTGTTGAATTGGTTAATCAAGTCAATTTATTCTATCCTTTTGATTGCAGCACCTAAATCACGAGGCATTTATTTGAGGGAAGCTAGTGCGTGCCAAAAAGCTACCGAGGTGAGTAATTTGTAAATGAAATGCTATTGCTGTAAACTGTGCCAATCCAGCAAGGAACTTTTCATTTAAAATGTTCTTATCAATATGAAAAATAGTGAGAGATCAAACTGCATAAACTGCTTGAATGAATTGCTCCTTAGACCTTAGCAATGTGATTTAAGTGTTACATTTAGTAATGTGAAGTTTCATTTAACACATGGTTCCCAATCTACACATAATTAAGCTTTATAGTAATGTGATTTAAGTGTTGATAATAACTTAGAGCTTTTAGAACCAGATATAAGAGGAATTGAAGACTTTGGCCCTTTAGTAACTGTGAGCCTTGGGTGGGTTCCTCCTTAGGGATTATATTGGTATTAATGTATGAAGCATCGGTTGCTCGAGCCAGGATTACAGTCTACAGTTTCATAATTCATTTTCTGCATAATGCAACCCTCTGTTTTTCTTTAGTTTTTTGGTAAGAAGCTTAATTCTTCTCTTGACAGTGGACCGTTCAAGTGGAACCGATGTTTCATGAGGATGCAAGTAACTTGGAGCAGCTGGTTCCTTTTGAGGAGTGTCTACAGTTGCACACTACTGATAAAGATATTATCCAGGCTCCGGAGTATCTTCTTCTTACTAACAATGGGCGAACCTTCAAGTTAGTTTTCTAACTCCGTTATTTCTTTACTGTCCATTCATGGCTGAATTTCTAATTCTTTACTTGAGCTAATTCTGACTGTCATATTGAGATCAGGTCAGTAACATGCTGATTACAAAACCATATTTACTTGAGCTAAAGGTGTTATAAGTTATAACTATAACTATACTTCGATGAGCAATTGCTATATGGGATTTCTTGTCCAACCTCTTTTTCTGTGCATTCCCATATTGGTTATATGGGATTTCTTCGATGAGCAATTGTTATATGAGAAGTCTTCCTCCATATATTGGTTATGTTTATTGTTCTGTTGTAAGGGACTATAATGCCTCTCTGAAGGATAATGTAAAGCAGTTGAAAATTGAGTTTCTTTTTTTCTTTTTTGGAAAATGAATCAAAAATAATGGTAATCAGGTGTTGGATAAGAATAATGGTGCACTCTACAATTCTAGAAAGTGTATGCATTTAGACTCTTGAACAATTTTCCTTAGTTTTAAACATTTGACTGAATCTTTTTATGCATTATAATAGCATAACTTTGATGTACTTTCTGCAGATTTCCTGACCAAAAGAGATTATTATTATTAAGATTATGGATCTTCAATAGTAATTAGTATGATTGAGTTGAATCATTCTTGTGTGGAGTGTCTTTATTCGATATGATGACTCAGTTTCAGTTGTTTAGGCTAAGCCATATGCATGAACTTTCAGATGTATATCTTGTTTTACCTTTTCTTGAGTAATATTGAACGATTGATTTAAGTTACTCAAAGTGAGTTCAATATATATGTTTGGTGCCTCATATTAATAATTACAAATCTTGCACTATATCACTTTTAAGTGTGCGTCGATTTTTTGTTACATTCTTCATTGGTAGTCTCCTGCTTCTTTGTACTATGTTCTTTTGGATATTCACACCTTACTCGATTTTTTCCTTCGCAGCATTGTGGTTGATCCTACCAAACTGAAGGATGGTGTACATTATTTTGAACTCTACGGAGTAGATTGCAAAGCACCATCGCGTGGTCCTCTTTTCAGGGTTCCGATAACTATAACAAAGCCTATCGTTTTGACAGATAAAACACCACGAGTTGCGTTTTCAGGAATGAGATTTGTTCCAGGTGTTTATTTACTTCTCTCGTGATATGCTCATTATAGGTTATTTTGTCGCCTACTTAGTGAGTTTACTTTTTTAGATTGTTCTCTTTACATAGAAATTTCTCCCTGTGGAGGGCGTACTCGCTAGTTGTCAGGTGAAGTTTTAAAAAAAGTGTAGGGTCTTGGATTGCCAAGACCAGAAAAAGACCATATTGTTTTTACCCAATTACTCTAGTCACCTGCTGTTGTGTTCAATAAATCCTTACTGGGCACCCCTATCAAAATATTTGCCTTATTCCTCCATATAGGCAGGCTTCTCGTAGGGAACCCTGGGACAAATTTTGCTTTATTCAAACACTTCTTTTAGCATGGGACACGGGTCCTTTGGATATCATTCTGAAACCATAATAATACATAATGCAAATATGCAATGACGAAGCCTAGTTCACAAAAGTCTAATATAATCTTTTCTTCTCTCCTGCAAGTCTGAAAGGTTATTTTCTGCCTAAATAAGCTTTGTGCTACTCTTTGAGTAGGGAGAATAGTACATTTTTGTAGAAGCTGATTGGGTTGACTAGATCATATCGAAAGGATATTTATTGAGTTTGTTACTTTTTCTTTTTCTTGTAGTTTACTTTTTGTTGCTGTTTGAATAGGTCATATCGAGAGGAGATTTATTGATGTACCACGTGGTGCTAATTGGGTTGAGGCGACAATGCGAACTTCAGGTTTTGATACTGCTAGGAGATTCTTTATCGACACTCTTCAGGTACATTGTGCATTAGTATCGGTTTCTATTTTGCATTAAAATGGACATATATTCACATGCTCAATGTGTTGCAGATTTGCCCCCTCAAGAGACCTATCAAATGGGAACGTGTGGAAACATTCTCATCTCCTTCTGCTAAAAGCTTTTCGTTCCCCGTGGAAGGTGGTCAGACAATGGAATTAGCTCTAGCTCAATTTTGGTCAAGTGGCATAGGAAGTCAAGAAATAACCATTGCTGATTTTGAGGTCATGTTTTATTATCGTGGTAACTCTGAGTTTCTTCACTGGTATTTGATGTTTTATTTGCTGATTCCGATGTTCTGGATTTTCACGAACTCAGATTGAATTCCATGGGATAAGCATCAACAAAGAAGCTGTGGTTCTTGATGGAAGTGATGCACCTGTTAGAGTTGATGCCACGGCTCTATTGTCATGTGAAAAACTTGTACCTGCTGCCACTCTTAACAAGGTAAGTCCAGTTTCTCTATTTTTTTTTTTTTACTTCAACACAAATACACACTTCACTGTCAGTTCAGATATTCTAAAATTTTGAATTATTAGTTACAATGTTTCCTTCTCTGTGTGCTCCATTCTGCAGATCAGGATCCCCTATCGTCCCTCTGAAGCTAAATTTTGTACTCTTCCTACAGATCGGGATAAGTTAGTTTCGGGCAAGCAAATCCTTGCACTAACATTAACGTGAGATTCAGCAACAGTTTTGCGCTGTCTGTTTCTTTTATCTACTAAATTTCTACATAACTATAGAACCAGTCTGACGCTTATTCTCTTTTGTCACTGGATCCAGTTACAAGTTCAAATTGGATGATGGAGCTGAAATAAAGCCCGTTGTACCTTTACTTAACGGTCGTGTATATGATACAAAATTCGAGTCGCAGTTTTATATGATATCAGATTCAAACAAGGTAGTTGCAGATTACTAAGTCAATTTCCAGTTCTGGATATTCTTACTACTTGCATATTGATCTTTGTATCTTTCGTACTCTTGTATCTCTATCCATATTACTTTTTCGTGATAATTTTCCTTAACATAGTGGACAAAGCTTATGTCTCTCTCCTGATTCTCTTCCATTACAGCGTGTCTATGCAACAGGCGATGTCTACCCAAAATCTGTAAAACTTCCCAAGGGTGATTACAACGTACAGCTATATTTAAGGTATGATCATCCCTTATACTATGAAGCGCTGTGTATGTACGCTGAATCACTGATACAATATCAAGATTTTCTTCAATATCCATAAGTTGATTGCCAGTTCAGATAATCAGCTGTTTTATACTATACTGATCAGTTAAGAAGTTCATTTGCCAAATAGAAGAAACAAACTATCTGTTATTATATCTACTAATTCATGTTTGAAGATCATGACCGCAGATTTCACGATATTAAGAATGTTTAATGCTATTAACAAACACAATTTTTATTCAGATAAAACTTACGACTTACCTTTAGGTTTATCTCTATGTAGGACACACAAAAGTAAAAGTCCAATAAGGATTAATCATTAATGGCTGTAAATTTTTCTTGGTTTTGGATGCAAGAGTTACAATATACCCACACTAAAATCTGATCCCGATGGCTCTTTCCTTGTCATAAACTCATTGAAATAGAACTACATGATAGTCTTACGAGATGTACCGGAGACTGATTGGGCTTTCTCCCCATGTAGGCTGTGGCTCACTTTGCATTTCATTATCCTTAGTTCCGTATTTACTGATTGGGGTTAATCCATGTTGTTACAGGCATGATAATGTACAATACTTGGAGAAGATGAAGCAATTGGTCTTATTCATCGAGAAAAAACTGGAAGAAAAGGTATGTTCTCCTTAATTTAACTTCAAAGATGTGATTTATCACTTTTCGGGTGGATGAATTCACCTCTGAGAATCATGTTCTAGTTAAGTAGAGGACTTGAAAGTTCATAAATGCATACATGGTTTAAAAAGGCGTTTGTGGGGTGAGCTTTAAGGCGCTTTTTTGCGCTTCAGGTCCTAGGCGCTTCTAGAGCGCCGCTTTACGAATTGATTTATATTAGACAGTGAAAAGTCAGCGTTTGAAGCCTAGTAGGGCCCGTTTCACGTTTTGTAACTAAATACTAATAAACCTAATTTATAGGGCATGATGATCATGATGACGATGACTATCTACATGATGATATGAATGATGCAGATATTCTTCGTGCCTAGTATATTTAAATAGCTCTTGAGTAGAATATGTAATATCAGTATGCCATATGTTTAGTCTAATTGTTCCTTTCAATATGTCTGAACTTCGTAGTTTTCTTTTAATAGGTTGATAACTTCTTATTTATATATATATTATTATTATATGTTTCATAAAGCTCGCTTTTGCTTTACGCTTTACGCTTTGGTATGAGAGCGTTTCGCCCACGCTTTACGCTTTGGTATGAGAGCGTTTCGCCCACGCTTTAGCTTTTTAAAACCTTGAATGCATCTACTTGAAACAGTTCTATAGTGAGAAAAGGCATCTACCGAGGTGTAGTGTAAGGATCATGCATTTATGTGGCTATTGGCTAAAGTAGGGATTAGTGTCTGATCTGATGAACCCAATTTAAATCAATATTCATAATTTTATTGCAGTACCCAACTTGACCCTTGATCCCAGTTGAAACTCCCATGTCAAAAAATATATTTGTTTTTTCAGAGAATGCTCTAATAGCTCAATTAGGTCTCAGGGAGTACTATGTGTAGAGTACAGATTATGTTAGCTGTATTTTGTTTTCTTTGAAGTAGGAAGTCTTTTTGACCTTTAAGATAATTTTTAATACTCAACTGATTCCTTACTGCTTTAAATGTAGGACTTCATCCGCTTGAGTTTTTACTCTCAACCAGATGGTCCAGTGATGGGTAATGGTAGCTTTAAATCCTCAGATTTAGTACCTGGGTACGTTGCTTACCTGGGATATTATTTGGTAACTTGGTGTGGTCTTCTTGATGATTTGTTTTACAAGTTCACATATTCTTACATATATCTATGTCCATCTCTTTTTAATAGGACACTTGAAGCATTTTATGTGGCCCCACCTACTAAGGACAAACTTCCAAAGGTAATCCATTTCGAAGACTACGCCATTGTACTTTATTTTTAGAACATCCATATAATATGAGTTCTAAAACATTTTCAATTTGTTGCAGAACTGTCCAGCAGGATCTGTGTTGCTTGGAGCAATTTCATATAAAAAGCCATCTCCTAAGGGGAAGCAGATTGTATTATATGAAGTTTCATTTGTAGTTCCACCAACTAAGGTTGTAATTTCGCTTAAAAAAAAAAAAGAAATAGAAAAAGTTAAGGTTGTCATATCGTATCCACTTCTTTAGCTACTAACTGGGTCGGGTATAATTTAAGACTTCTAAAGTATATGTGCCAGACCTATTTGCATGGTCGTCTTTTTCTGTTTCAAATACTAGATGACATCTTTTATTCATTTTTTTATTTTTTCTTGTTTAAGGTGGATGAGAAGCCAAAAGAGTCTTCTTCTTCAATGTGCACCAAGAGTGTGCTTGAGCGTCTAACAGAAGAGGTAATTAGCATGCTGTTCAGAACTTGGTTTGAGCATTATCCTATACTATCTTGTTTGACTAAAATTGAAATACAACGGATAGTCATTCATACCTACATCTGTAGTTAAGTGTTTGAAGCATAATGTCGTAAGGCAAACATGCTTAGTAGTGGATTTGGGTAAAATGCTTTTGTTCTGTTTGGACTTTGAAATAGCTAGAATCTGATGATCATAGCAAGTCATCCCAGATCACAAGGGGTGTAAAAACCATAAGATAAATTTGAAACCATTCTTAGTATCGGTTACCCCAATGGTTGATCCCTCAGGTTAAAATCTGTAAACTGCATGCTTGATGTACTTAAATGTTTTATCTTACAGACGCTTGTGTTGCTTTGCAGTATTTACTGAGATATATTTATTTCAGTTGCTTGAAAAAATATTTGAAGTTCTTCTTACCACTCTGTAGGAATGACCTTCATTTGTTGCTTTCAGTAGAATTCTAAAACCTGATATTGCATGCTTTCTGGAAGATGCCTCATTTATAGGTGAAACAGATACCCGAGTTTTGTGAACTCACATTGCTATTATTCTTTCTGCAATAGGTTCGTGATGCAAAGGTGAGCTTTTTGGGAAGTGTAAAACGTGGGACTGAAGAAGAACGATGCCAATGGAACGAGTTAACTGCAAGTCTCAAGGTAAACTTCTTGCTTTTGTTCTTTAGGACTAATTCAGCTGGTTGGATATTTTGGTGGAACCTTCCAACAGTGTAAGGCTCTATCCAACATTACTCAATTGAAGTAATTCCATTGATGGGAATTGGTATGACATATTGACATTTATGGAATCAATGATTGAGAGTGAAATTATCAGGCCTCAAATCCTCAATGACAACTGCTTTTTTTTTTAAATTTTTTTTTTTCAAATCCGTTCAATCGTATTGCCAGTTGTTTCAACAGGTCTGTAATAGTAATTTTGTTTTTGCAGTCGGATTACCCAAATTACACTCCACTTCTTTCTAAAATCATGGAGTGTTTGCTTTCTGAAAGTAAGGAAGATAAGATAGCCTACAATGAAGAGGTAATTTTTTGCTTGAAGAAGACTTGGAAATTTTGTAAAATGGAATGCTTGCCTCTAGAGCTAAATGTGGCCGAGTAGGACTTTCTCAAACACAATACTTAAATGTGTCCATGCTGTCATTACTTCTTAACATAACTAATTTGGATAATCCATAAAAGTTTCTGCTAAACACAAGTTTTCAATGTTTCAGCTAATAGATGCAGCAAATGAGGTTGTTGATAGTGTTGACAAAGATGAATTATTGAAGTTCTTTTCGGTGAACCATGATCCTGAAGATGACAAGGCAGAGGTGCACATCCGTAGACTCATTCCGTAACTTATTTTTTGGGTCCGTTTCTTTAGATTCTACTACTTATTAAGGAGTCTAATAACGTCTAAAATGGCTGCAGGCAATGAAAAAGAAGATGGAAGCAACACGAGACCAGTTGGTAGAAGCATTATACCAGAAAGGATTATCACTTTACGAGATCGACTCCCTCAAGGTGGAGATATCTTTCTTTTCTTAATGCCTTTTCACCTCTTTATATTCGTATGATTTTATTCATAAACTGATTTGTCTTCAGACTTATCAGTTCAAAATGGTTCAAACTGCAAATGATAAGCCTATATTAGGTGTTACCGGATTATAGCTCCTTTCTTTGTGTCATTTCAATTCATACATAGTGAATCATATCATTGTCATTACTGTGGATCTAGGTCCCATGACTCACATTGACCGAAACACTAGCTCTTACTGGGTGTTGATTGTGCTTGATTTATTTAATTCCTGTTTAGAGTTCTTGGCTATACTGTGCCATTTGTTCCAACAGATATTAATGGAACTTTCTCTTCATCTTTATATATTTATAGATTACTGTGTTTCCACTTTAGTGGCATATTCAGGGCACTTGACAATAGAGTGTTAGACAGTCTTATCCTATGAAGCAATAGGACGTGATACTTCTCTTTGTTCCTGTACCATTTGCTTTATGCTACATTTTGTGTTTCATGATTTAGGAAAAGCAATGTTTACGCATGTTTTTGTATCCTATGAAGCAAGGACTTTATAGCCAAAATATGAATTTTTTTTCTTCAAATCGGCTGAGTGTGGGTGATTGAAACATAACAGGGTGGGAAGGCGGTAAAAAATGGATCTGCAACTGAAGGTTTTTATGTGGTGGATAAATCAACAACGGAGTATGCTTCTGACTCCAGTGACAAACAGGAAGACTTGTTTGAAAAGAATTTCAAAGAATTGAAGAGATGGGTGGATGTAAAGCCCACATCCAAGTATGGAAAGCTCCTAGTGTTGCATGAAAGACGCCTTGGAAGGCTTGGAACAGCTTTGAAGGTAAAAGATTCTTCCATATCATATGATTGTTGTGACCAGCTCCTTTTTCCTACTCGCGTCTTGCCACTTTTTATTCGAAACAGAGTTATGAAGATTTTTTCTTTCTTTATTTTTAATCGGAGCAGGTGGTAGGTGAAGTTATTCAAAATGATGATAGTCCTCCAAAGAAGCAGCTGTATGACACGAAGATATCGTTGCTGGAAGAGATAGGATGGGAGCATCTGGCATCCTACGAGAAGCAGTGGATGCATATACGATTCCCTCCCAGCTTGCCTCTGTTTTAGTTGAAGTCCGCTGTCCAGAAGGTTTTAGTTGAATTTGTTATGTTCTGAATCCCTAACTAGATAAACTAGAATCTGAATCCATAAATTCTTTCCCACGAAACATAGAAGTATAGAACTAATTCAATGTAAATGTTATCCTTAATAAGGCTAGCACATTTAGGGGCGACTTAGTCTCAATTAGGGGCGACACTAAAAGACAAAAAAGGTCACCCAAACGTAAAATTGAGCTATCCCTTATCCGTGATTTTTCAAAATGGCAACTATACCCTTTTATAATCGGTAGGTTAGTTTGTAATCGGTAGGTTAAATTGAAAATATACCTACCGATTATTGTGTAGATACTTCGGAAAATAATCCTTTGTTTATTCGGTAGCATATTGAAATTTTAAGGCTACCGATTATAAGGAGCCCCTTATATAACCTTGGCCAAATCTAGGAGGTTTCGAGGGTGCAGAGCCAACCATAACCACTTGGATTGGGCATGGATTTATCTGTAATCGGACGGATAATATGTTAAAACCCTACCGATTATAAGTTGCCCCAAAATGATATTATTTCTAAAATCCTTCACGTAGAGAATTTAGAAATCTTCGATAATCGGTAATTTATACAACTACAAAGCCTACCGATTATATCGAGCCCCAGATCGTACCTTTTCCATATTTCATAGGTTTTGAGTGTACACGACTTGACCATAACCACTAGGTGCGTGTTTTGGGTGCAGCGGTAATCGGAAGTTTTATATATTACAAAACCATCCGATCATAAGTAGCCCCAAAATGATTTTTTGCGAAAATCCTTCATGTATTGAATTTTGAAATCTGCTATAATCGGTAGGGTATCTACCTTAAAAATTTTCCGATTATGTTGTTATTTGGTTCCAGGAAACCAATTTTTTTGACACAGAATAATCGGATATTAAATTTTTTTTTTATCCTATCGAATATAATTATTCGGATGTCAGGGTGAAGATTTACCATCCGATTGTTGGGTGGTTTGGCTACAGAATAGAAAGTTTTTGGGCACAAAATAATCGTAAGGAACTCATAAAAACAAACTACCGTTTAATATAATCGTTAACCAGTGAAGGAATATATATTCCCGATTATGGTGTTATTTGGTTCCAGGAAACACATTGTTTTCACACATAATAATCGGAAATGAACCATTAACAACACTACCGAATATTGTTATTCGGAAGGATTGGTGAAAAATAACCCTCCGATTGTGGTGTTGTTTTGATACAGAAGGCAAGTTTTCTTTACACATAATAATCGAATGGAAGATTATATTATTAACCTTCCGATTCTGACTACATGTTTTGCAAAATATCCAGAATCGGTAGGTTAAAAATATATAAAGCTTCCGATTCTGACCATAAATGCAAAAACCCCAGAATCGGTAGGTTCTTTTATAAACTTAACCCTCCGATTGTGTTCCAGAATTCAACACTTACATGTGTTATCCTGTGATTTGCTTGAGAGTCATCGTTAAATGCATAAACATAGCAATATAGCCATTCATAATCCATAAAAGGAAGAATTCACAATCCATAAACATAACGTAGCAACTAATAATCCGACCCAAACTTTTAAAACGACCTAATCCGGCATAAACTTTGAAAACCATAAAGTTAACTAAAAAAAGCGAGAGTTTACAACATCGAAAGTTTATTTCTTCTTTTTTCCCATGACTTTGCGACCCTTACTGCCTCTACCACTTGGACGAACATCATCACCGGTTTCATCAACTTGAGTGCTCGGTGACGCCCGAGTTCTTTTTTTCACAACCTTTTTAGGTTGCTTGACTTTATCCCCAAACCGAGATGCATAATCTTCATTGTCAATGTTATCAATCATCTCTTGGTGCTCTTTTATCTTCTCAAGTGGCACAGGCTGTCCGGATTTTATGCAATTAGTGCACCATTTGGACAAACCTCTTAACCTGTTCATCTGTTTTAAAACATAGCATACCATCAAGGACGGCTCTAGCCTGATTTTGACCCATAAAATAAAACTAAATTAAGAAAACAATACGTACCAATCTATCGAAACCCGGAGGTTTGTCTTTGAGGATACTCTTATATGGTGCGGGCTTTGCTTTAAGATCACGGATTACACGAAAATGAGAAACATCCCGATACCAATCCATATAGTTGGGAGCATTTTCATAACCGTTGTTGGCTTGCCTTCCACCGCTGATCAAGAAATCCATCCTTCTATCCCAATGGTGTTTGCAGGATGGGTTACCCTTGTAAACCACTGCGATAGAAGTTTTATCTGAATTACATTTATCCACATCCAACCAAAAATTCCCATTGATGTGGCACTTTGGTAAAGCTTTTACATAACCGTTTTGTCGCATCACCCTCGAGGCATTGTACATCACGTATTCGGTTGGGTGCCACAATGACCCAAAATAAAGGGCCAAATCGGACCGACCTGCGATATGTCCATTATCTCGGTCTTCCTTGTATGGATCAAAGCATACGTCATCTGGAGTTGCCTGAGAGTTTGGTTATCGGAATCATCTACATCAGGGACTTGTTCTTCATCACCTTGTTCGCGTTCTTCGTGTTCTTCGGTGAGAACCTCTTTATTATGGGCAGGCACTCCAATGTTTGAATCACCCCCACGAACCACATTTTGGTTTCGACCCGATTTACGCACTTTATCTTTCATCTTCTTAGAGAATATTCGACGATTATTCGATTCGACGATTAACAATAACGATGTATTGAAGCGGAGTTAACGAGGGGGAGAGTTTTGCTCTCTGTATTCGGAGAGCAAGAAGAGGATGGGAGAGTTGAAGTTGAAAAGAAACGAAATGAGAAAAGAATTTAGGTTTACATCGGTTTTATCTTTCAAAGGTACTATAATCGGATGTTAAACAAGACATTTAGGCTACCGATTATATGTTTCCCCTAACCACTTGAAGCTTGTTTTGCAACGTAGCATAATCGGTGGTTTATTATACTAAATTAACTTCCGAGTATAGGTTTCCCCAAAAATGAGTTTTTCTTAAAACCCTTCAATTCCACAATTTTGAAAATAAATATAATCGGTAGACAATTTGGCTACCGATTATATGTTTCCCCTAACCACTTGAAGCTTGTTTTGCGACGTAGCATAATCGGTGGTTTATTATACTAAATTAACTTCCGATTATAGGTTGCCCCAAAAATGAGTTTTTCTTAAAACCCTTCAATTCCCAAATTTTGAAAATAAATATAATCGGTAGACAATTTGGCTACCGATTATATGTTTCCCCTAACCACTTGAAGCTTGTTTTGCGACGTAGCATAATCGGTGGTTTATTATACTAAATTAACTTCCGATTATAGGTTTCCCCAAAAATGAGTTTTTCTTAAAACCCTTCAATTCCCAAATTTTGAAAATAAATATAATCGGTAGACAATTTGGCTACCGATTATATGTTTCCCCTAACCACTTGAGGCTTGTTTTGCGACGTAGCATAATCGGTGGTTTATTATACTAAATTAACTTCCGATTATAGGTTGCCCCAAAAATGAGTTTTTCTTAAAACCCTTCAATTCCAAAATTTTGAAAATAAATATAATCGGTAGACAATTTGGCTACCGATTATATTTTTCTTCTAACCACACCTTTGCCAAAATTTCACAAGTTTTAGGTTAATGAGCCAGCAGTAACCACTTGGTGCGTGTTTGCGGCGGAGCATAATCGGTGGTTTATTATACTCAACTATCTACCGATTATAATAATCAGACTCTTTCACATTCAATCGGTAGGAAAGGTACTATATTATGGTGTTGGGAATTTGTTTTGGAGTAATAGTCCCAATGACTCCCGATTGAGTGAGAGACCTCCCTCAAAAAATAGGAGAAGTGGGTATATTTTTACACTACTTACGATTATAGATAGCAAACTTCCATAAACATGAATGGGTACGAAGAAGTACGTGAAGTTGTTGAAGTTCAAGATTCATTACCGTTTAAAGATGACGATTTGGGGTATTTATTGAATGATCCACACTTTGATGGAGATGAAACCCTAGAGGACGATTTAATGGAAGAATTTGGACAATCACCCGAAATCAAAGGTAACAATGCGTCAAACAATCAGGTATGTTGTTAACAAACTCTAATAGAAATGTTATGTGTGCTTGTGTGTGATTTTGAACGTGAAAATTCGTCACCTGTTATGCATTGAATGCCATTAACGAATATTAATCGGTAGTCATATTATTATAATTATCTACCGATTATTTACAATCGAGAGTATTATATGTATTAACAAAACTTCCGATTATAAATAATCGGTAATGTGTGTTAGTATTCTTTTAACGATTGTTATACAATCGGTTGTACAATCATAAAACTTTTATCCGACTATTAATGCGTAACATGTTGTTGTGGTGCGTAGGATGACGAATATTATTTAAGGCCTGATACTGCCGTACACTATGAAAACGATTTGGTATGTTCATGAATTATCTTTTCTTTTTCGAATCATGTATGTTATATGGTTATGCTTATTTTGTTTGTTTTGTTTTATACGCCTTTATATATTTCAAAGTAAGAAGGAGGCCAAGGCTTGGCTAATGAACAAGGCAAAAGAGAACATGTGCGTGGTAGTTCAAAACCATTATGTGAAGAAGGGTCGGTTTGAAATGACTTGTGAGCGAGGTGGGGTGAAGAAGAGTCACGAGGGAAAGAATAGTAAGTATGTAAGAAAGACGGAGAGAAAGAAATACCGAACTCATACAAAGAAAATTGGATGCCCCTTTAAGATTGTCTTCTATAAGCCCAATGGTAAGGATAGTGTAGAGTGGAAAATGTCTAAAGTTGCTAATGGTTGTCATAACCATGATGATCCGGATACTCTTGTTGGACATGTAATGGTTGCGAAGTTAAAACCACATGAAATGGAGACGGTGCGGTCAATGCGGATCCAAAATCCGAGTGCGATCTTAAGTAAAATTAAGGCGGACGACCCCGATAACTTATCATCTTTGTCTACTATTCAGTCGGCGCTAGCTACGATCAAAAGGACGGAATGGGATGGTAGAACGGTCATGCAACAATCTAAGTGGTTAGCTGCGTTACATGACTACACGTTGAGAACGGAAGAAAGGGATGGTAAAGTGGTACGTATTTTCTTGGCACATCCCGAAATGATAAAATTGGCTCAGTGTTTTCATCAAATTTTGTTGATAGATGCCACTTACAAGACAAACAAATATAACATGCCGTTGTTGAACATTGCTTGTCACACGTCGGACAAAAACACGTTTACAATTGCATGGGGTTTAATGGATCATGAGAATAACGTGAGTTTCATTTGGATGTTGGAGACGTTGAGGTCCATTTATAATGGGGATGATTTTCCGAGGGTTATTGTAACGGATAATGATCAAGCATTAATTCATGCAATAAGGGTTGTGTTTCCTGAAGCCCGAAACTTGCAATGTACGTGGAACATTCAATGCAACATCAAACACAATTGCCATCTCCATTTCCAAGATAAAAAACAGAAGAAGGGTACAAAGAGGTCGAAGGAAGAGGATGAGCGCATTAGTAAATTAACCGTGGAAGAAAAAAAGGAAGAGAAGAGGTTATTTGATGAAAAATGGAAGGACGATGGAATTATTTGGAGATTGTTCATGAAAGCGTGGGACAAAATCGTGTGGTCGAATACCGAGGAAATTTAAGAACGGATGTTGAAGAAATTGGAGGATGAATATTGAAAGGACTACCCAAAACCGGTTGAATATTGTAAAACACAATGGTTAACGATCAAGGAGAGGTTTGTGTTTGCATGGACATATGAATGTCGCAATTTCAAGAACGAGGCGACAAGCATAGCGGAGGGGTCTCATTGCCGGTTAAAGAAAATACTTAAAGGTAGTCAAAATGGAGTTGTATCTATCCAAGAAGCAATTCATGAATTCACGAATCGAGATCTCGTTAAGATTAAGGGTTCTATGCAATTAAGTGTACATAGATTCCCGACGGAACATGAAAATGAAAGATTGCTTCTAAGGGGCATTGTTCATAATGTTTCAAGATGGGAAATAAATCACATGATGAAACAATTTAAGTTATATAGAAATTACAATGACGAGAATACGGTTTGTGTTTGCAAAGATATGATAGGTATTGGTCTCCCATGTCGTCATAAAATGGGTACGTACGTCGATTTGATTGACATCAATGATATTCATCCATTTTGGAAGCAATTAAATTTCACTCCAAGCACCCCCGTAGTTGATGGTCCGTCGTTCTTGGATTCGGAATTGTGTGCAAGAATAGCCGAGCGTTATGCTACAACAAATGGCGCCAAGAAGCAAGTATTGATGCATGATTTGGAGCAAGCTCTTCACCCTAGTCTAAGGGAGGTTGATGAACCTATTAAGCAAAAGGGGGCGGGTAGGCCCTCCGAAGTGTCTTGGGCCATGGGAAGAAAAGAATTGAAAGATCATTTGTCTAATAGAAGAATATTGTGTAGGCATGAGCGTTCCGAATCCCAATTTGATGATGAGCCGCAACCCAAGAAAATAGGTCGTCCATGAAAAGATCAAAGTGGACCATCCGGCCGACAAGTGGGGCCAAATGTCTCTACGAAGCCTTCTCAAGTGAGTCAAGCCGTGGCTGTGGAAGAAGTTTTGTTAGTGGAGACCCAAACTACCTCCGTAGTTATAGATCAAATGAGCAACTCCCAAGAAACACAATCAACGGAAATGGTGACTATAAGAGAGAAGTATGGTACTCTTCGTTGTCCTAGGGATTTTCATGGATAACCTACGCGATCAAGGTATACAATTATAGAAGAGTATATGAAACAAATCCCTCCCCTCGTTGTTCCATTTGTTTTGTCCACTGACGAGGTGGATGGGGATGGTAATTGTGGATTTCACGTCGCTACGGAACAAATTGGTTACTTTGGAGAAGTTTTGGACGAAGATGTCACCGAATGACAATATTTAATAACTAAGATGGCGGTACAACTAATAAAGGACAAGGATTTCTATATGGGGATGATGAATCAAGGAGATAGACACGACAAAGAGCTAGAGTTCAAAAACTTAGTTGCGCGTGTAAAGTGCCGAAAGGGATTGAAGACCATCGGATCAAAGTATTGGATGAGAATGCCTTCATGTGGATATCTCTTAGCGGACGTTTTGAATTGCGTGGTACATTTCTTTGTTCCACCTAAGTATGGAAATTCCTTTACGTTTGCACCTACAAGGACGGTTTGCGATGATTCGGTTAAAGATAGAAGAATTGTGATGGCATTTGTGAATGAGATGTATTTTATCGGTTTAAGAGTAAAGATAGATTTCCCATTACCTCAGTTGGATGGTGCGACGGATTACTTCACAACGAATCATTGTAAGGATTGGTTGAAACAATATGAGACCAACATGTTCGATTGGGATTGCGTCATGAAAATCAACTTTCCGGCAGGCATACTCGAATTAGTTCCCTCGGATGATGAAGATGAATGATCGTTACTTGCGGAATTTGAATTTTTTGGAATTTTTTGGAATGCTTTGTGAAGTATAAATCCATAATCGGTAGTTAAATTATAAATATGTCAACCGATTATAAATGCTTTTGTAAACAGACTCAATCAAATTTATAATCGGTTATTAAAACTTCCAAGTTACCCTCCGATTGCAAGTCTAACAAAATTACTGAAATTTATTCCCCAGAATCGGTAAATAACATCTTACATTAACATATGATTGTCACCAAACTCTGAAAACAATTTGAAAAAGTTTCCAAGAATCGGTAGACAAAACTTAAAATATACATCCGATTATTTTCAAACTCTGACATGAAAAGATGAAAATCTCCCCAGAATCGGTAGATAAGAGATAACAATAACTTCCGATTGTAACTATTAATCAATATTTATACGGTGGTCACGGACTTCAGGAATTCATAACTCCCATCATAAGTGAATTCTTCGCCCTTTTCCACAAAGTACTGGCTTTTTGCGAGTGCCTCCTACATAAACAAACACAAAATAATGCCAAGTTAGTTTTAGTAAGTAGGATTAGACACCCGGTGTTAAAAATAAAGAATTTAAACCATACTTACAAATTGTTGGATTGACAAGCTTAAGTGGCTAGTATTAAACATCCTCTTTTGTATCGTTATATAATCATTTACCCCTTTTTGGACAAGTCGGAAACGATCATGAACTTGTTGGAGTGATCTTTGCTTTGGATTTCCATACTCTCGCACAAATTGTCTATATACCCTCGACCAAAAGACTTCGACTGTTAACGTTCCCGCCATGACATCTTCACGTCTTGTTTCATGATACCAGGTTTTCACAATGACCAAATCTTCTGCTGCGTCAAACGTTTCCATGCTAGTAAGTTGAGATATATAAGGAATGAACTAGAGTAGACGATGGAAAAGATATTTGTAGAATACACAATGTTATATATGTGTTGTTTGCTGCATAAATAAGAAGAGTTTAACCATCTTATATAGATGACACTCCCAACGTCTCTTTTTTTTTTTGGAAAATATGGCCGTTGATGCGTACTTTACAAGACTGTACTGAAGTTGCGTACAATTATTACACATAATCGGTAGTAAATTCTGTAACATAAGTAACCGATTATACTAACTCGGAACCTTAGGATCCTTGTTAAACTACCGATTATAGACTGTTTTGTTAACAGGGTAGAAAGTTTCATTAGGGAGGTATAACCGGAGGTTTATCAATATGTTTTCGCTACCGATTTTGTGTGTTTTCGAGGCTTGGCTTCAAAAATAGCCGTTGGAGTATAATCGGTAGTTAAATAAATAACATAAACTTCCGATTTTCTTGGTGTTTGGGAAATTCAGTACAATATCACCTCAACATCATCATAATTTTACGTTGAACTTCCACAAATTCTATTACAATGTATTGTGATTAGCGACGTGGACGTGTTGGACGAGTCCTAAACGGATTAAATCTTTCCATCGCCATAAGGATTCTAAAATGAGCTTCATAACGGAAGATTGATCTTTTCCATCTCCGCCATTCCCCGAGAGATTGTTCTATAACCTCATCATTGGTTGCACCCCTCAACCGATATTGATTCACAAGATAAGTTAAATCGACAAATTCTCCGACGCGTCCGTTTATTGAACCAATTCGGCAGAAAAGATCAGCAGAGTGACGGTTGTTTGGGTTACCGGTGTCGGCGCAGAATTTTTCGTGAATTCTCCCCAAATAACTCATACTCATTATGCCTCCTTGCCTACGTTCTGCTCCCCGTCTCGGATAGAATTGAACGTAGCGCCTACATAAAGATAAATCTTCTTCAATCGTGAACTCCGTTGGATTAATGAATGGTTGGGCCATTATGTTGAATATGAAGTTGGAGAGAGTTTACAGGTATTTGTGTTCCATAGAGGGTACAAGGATACAATCCTTATATAGGGTTTAGAGTTCCAACGGCTCTTTTTTTGTTGGGGAAATTGTATAATCGGTAGCCAAATAAGGAATTTATCTACCGACTATATAGTTGCCCCAAATTTTGTTTTGGGAGAAATCTCAAATTTACGAAATTGAGAACTATAATAATCGGTAGTTTATATGACTACCGTTTATAAGTTGCCCCAAATATTGTTTTGAGAGAAATCTCAAATTTTACGAATTTGAGAACTATGATAATCGGTAGTTTATATGACTACCGATTATAAGTTGCCCTAAATCTCTTCTTTGGGAGATACTATAATCGGTAGTATAGTGATGTTATTATTACTACCGATTGTTATAGGACCAAGATTCACGTTTGGCACGAAATCTATATTAATCGGTAGTCAAATATGATTATTAACCTTCCGATTTTGTGTTACATAATCGGTCACAAAATTGCTTCCGATTATATAAGGGCATTAACGTAATCTCCACGTTTTTTGACACCCCTTAACGTGGCATCTGGGTTGGGAATAAAAAAGTCGCCCCTAATTGCGAATGAGTCGCCCCTAAATGTGCCAGCTTAATAAGGCCAGCTTCGATATCTAAAATGTTTTTACCAACATACATTAGATCCATGAAAATTGTTAAAAGATGATAGAATTTGTTGATTACAAATAGTAAATGGTCATGTTCACTTAAAGAGAGGAATCATTACATGTAAAACATGTGCCTTGAATACACCTTCTAGATGGTCTAATTTCTAGAAAGTCTAAGTATTCTAGATGGTCTAATTTCTTAGTTTTCAAAAAGGGAAGGAAGACTAATTCCCTTGCTAGTATTCAAAAAGGGGAGGTAGACTAACTCTCTTGCTAGTAGTCAAAAAAGGGTTAACCCATTTGTTTTTTGTGCAAGGGAAGGTGGGCATGAGAACCTATATATACCTTCATTAGTTAGCATTTAAAATCATCCCAAAATCAGTCACAAACCAAAGAGAGAAACACTACTAAGTGTTCTCAAGAGTAGTGTAAACTAAGAGAGAGTAAGGTCTTGTTCTTGAGAGGAGTTTATACTCTTGTAACCTTGTTCCAATCATAGTGCAACGTTATCGTCGTCTTCCAAAGTGGATGTAGATCATCTTGATCGAACCACTATAAATCCTTGTGTTGTGTGTGTGTGTCTGTTTTACATTTGTTTTCATTTCTATTTCAATTCTCGATTGATTGTGCTTGTAAGAGCCATTGGTCATAACAAATTGGTATCAGAGCTCCGGGTAAAAGCGATCTACGATGGCGGCAAAGTATGAGATTGAGAAATTTGATGGAAGAAATGATTTCAATTTATGGAGGCTAAAGATGAGGGCTGTTTTGGTGCAACAAGGTTTGGTGAAAACTTTGAAAGGGAAAACGGCTCTAGCAGAAACATTGAAGGAAGAAGAAAAAGAAGAACTCATGGAGAAAGCACATGGATTAATTCTATTGTGTTTGAGCAACGAGGTCTTGAGAGAAGTGGCGGCGGAAACGACACCGGATGGGCTATGGAACAAGTTGGAGAAAAGGTATATGACTAAATCCGTAACTAATCGTTTATATCTTAAGAAGAAATTACATACTCTTAAAATGCATGAAGGAACGTCTATTATAAATCATATTGATGATTATAATAAAATTCTCTTGGATTTGGCAAATATTGAGGTCAAAATTGAAGATGAAGACCAAGCTTTAGGTTTGCTTTGTTCCTTACCACCATCTTATGAAAATTTTGTTGATACCGTAATGTATGGAAAAAATACAATTTCCATGGAAGACGTTAAAGCGGCTTTGAACTCTAAGGAGTTAAAGAAGACGGGTATCGACGGTAAAGATAATTCGAGAGATGGGTTGTTCGTTAGAGGAAGAGGAAACCAAAAAGGAGGATTTGATAGGAGTAGATCAAAGTCAAGGTCCAAATCAAAATCCGGTAAATTCTATTGCTTTCATTGTAAGGAAAATGGGCATTTCAGGAAGGATTGTCCAAAATTGAAGAATGTCGAGAAGAATACTAACCAAGGCACCGCAGCAAATGTTGAAGCAGAAAGTGATGATGGAGCGGTTCTCACGGTTCATACCGAAAGCTCGGAGAACGGGTGGATTCTTGATTCGGGGTGTACTTTTCACATGTGTCCTCATAAAGAGTGGTTTACTACTTATCAAGCTAGAGAAGGTGGTAAAGTTCTTATGGGAAACAATGTCACTTGTAAAGTGGTGGGTGTAGGTACAATTCAAATTAAGATGTATGACGGTATGGTGAGGACTTTATATAAAGTTAGGCATGTTCCGGACCTGAGAAGAAATCTTATTTCTTTGGGTAAGCTTGATTCAAATGGCTGCAAGTATCAAGGTGAAGGTGGAGTTATTCGTGTCTCAAGAGGAAGTCTTACAATAATGAAGGGCGTGAGAATTAATGGTCTTTATACGCTGCAAGGTACTACTGTGACGGGTGATGCAGCTGTATGTTCTTCAAGTTCTGATGATGATACTACCAAGTTGTGGCATATGCGGCTAGGGCATATGAGAGAGAGGGGGTTGGATGTTTTGAGCAAGCAGGGATTGCTTTGTGGTCATAAAACAGGCAAGCTTGATTTCTGTGAACATTGTGTCTTTGGAAAGCAGTGTAGAGTCAAGTTTAGTACAGCTATTCATAACACCAAAGGTATTCTGGATTATATTCATTCTGATCTTTGGGGTCCTTCTCGGGTTGATTCACATGGTGGTGGTAGATATATGCTGACGTTCATTGATGAATTCTCAAGGAAAGTATGGGTATTCATACTTAAACACAAAGATGAAACTTTTGTCAAGTTCAAGCAATGGAAGACTATGGTTGAGAAGCAAACTGGAAGACAAATCAAGTGCTTGAGGACAGACAATGGTTTGGAATTTTGTGGGGGTGAGTTCAACGAGTTCTGCAAGGAGCAAGGGATTGTGAGACACCGCACAATCAGAAAAACACCACAGCAAAATGGTGTTGCAGAAAGGATGAACAGAACCATAATGGAGAAGGCACGGTGCATGCTCTCCAATGCCAGGTTACCAAAGCAGTTTTGGGCTGAAGCAGCAAACACTTCAGCTTATTTAGTGAACAGATCTCCATCGACTGCCATTGAGTGCAAGACTCCAAATGAAGTTTGGACAGGTTCGCATGCTAACTATGAAGACTTAAAGATATTCGGATGTCCATCCTATGCTCATGTGAATGAGGGGAAGCTATATCCTAGAGCAAAGAAGTGTATATTTCTTGGGTATGGAAAGGGCGTGAAAGGCTACAGGTTATGGTGTCCAACAGAAAGATCAAACAAGTTTCTTATCAGCAGAGATATGAAATTTGATGAGCAATCGATGTTGAAGCCAAAGAATGAAGAACTAGATGGAGAAGCTGAAGAGGGTGTTAGTGATAAGGTGGAGCTTGGTGACAAGGTGGAACTTGAGGTGCAAGTTCAAGGAAGAAATGAGACTGTTGTTTCTGATGATGATCAAGATATTGTGCAAGAACCTGCCCGGGAAGAAGAAGCACAAGGTCATCAGTACAATCTTGCAAGAGACAGAGAGAAGAGGGAAGTTAGAGAACCTCAAAGGTACGGCCATGCTGATTTGGTTGCATATGCATTTGCAGTAGGTGAGAGCATAGATAGGGATGATCCAACAACCTATGAAGAAGCAATCGGTGGTGAAGAATCAACAGAATGGGGAGCATCCGCAATTGAAGAAATTGAGTCTCTTGACAAGAATGGCACTTGGGAGATAGTAGCTAGACCAAAAGGGCAGAAGATTATTGGAAGCAAATGGGTCTTCAAGAAGAAACAAGGTACTTCAGATGGTGAAGGAACAAGGTACAAGGCAAGGCTTGTGGCAAAGGGGTTTACATAAAGAGAAGGCATTGATTACAATGAGGTATTCTCTCCTGTTGTTAAACATAGTTCTATTAGAACATTGCTTGCTATAGTTGCTTTGAAAGATCTAGAGTTAGAACAACTAGATGTTAAGACGGCTTTCCTTCAGGGTGATTTGGAAGAGCGTATTTATATGCAACAACCAAAGGGGTTTGAAGTTCCTGGCAAAGAAGATCATGTATGTTTGTTGAAGAAATCTTTGTATGGCTTGAAGCAATCTCCAAGGCAGTGGTATAAACGTTTTGATACGTTTATAGTGGCAAATGGCTATGACAGGAGTAAGTATGATAGTTGTGTATATCACAGGAAACTCCAAGATGGTTCATTTGTGTATTTACTCTTGTATGTTGATGATATGTTGATTGCTTGCAAATACATGTCAGAGATACAGAAGCTGAAGGAGAAATTGAGTAGTGAGTTTGAGATGAAGGATTTGGGCGCAGCAAAGAAGATATTGGGCATGGAGATTCATAGAAACCGAGCTGAAGGAAAATTGCATTTGTCCCAGAAGGCTTACATCGAGAAGGTGTTGGAGCGGTTTGGTATGAAAGATGCAAAACCAGTAAGTACTCCTTTGGCAGCTCATTTTAAACTTTCTAGAAAGCAATCACCTAAAACCGCAGATGAGGCAGAGTATATGTCTCGAGTTCCATACGCAAGCACAGTTGGTAGCATCATGTATGCTATGGTTTGTACAAGGCCGGATATCGCACAAGCTGTGAGTGTGGTAAGCAGATACATGGGAAGTCCCGGGAAGGCTCATTGGCAAGCTGTAAAGTGGATTTTGAGGTATCTAAGGGGAAGTACAAATGTTGGTTTAGTGTTTGATAAACACTATGGTGATTCGACAAATGTTGTGGGTTATGTTGATTCTGATTATGCAGGTGATTTTGATAGAAGAAGGTCATTGACAGGTTATACTTTTACATTGTGTGGTAGTACTATCAGTTGGAGGTCGGTTTTGCAAAGCACAGTAGCATTGTCTACAACTGAGGCAGAGTACATGGCAGCCGCGGAAGCAGTGAAGGAAGGTATATGGTTGATGGGTTTGGTTGGTGATTTGGGTTTCAAGCAAGAGAATGCAACTTTGTTCTGTGACAGTCAAAGTGACATTCACTTGACCAAGAACCAGATGTATCATGAGAGAACGAAGCACATCGATGTCAGGTATCATTTTATCAAGGATGCAGTTGAGGAAGGTAGGATAGCGATGCTAAAGGTTCCTACAGCGGATAACCCTGCAGACATGTTGACAAAGCCGGTTCCAAGTATCAAGTTCAAGCATTGCTTGGACTTGGTTGGTGTCAACAGGTGTTGAGAGCCCTTGAGGGGCTGAGCGAAGACGATGATGATGAATGGTTATGGTATTCAAGTCAAGGTGGAGATTTGTAAAACATGTGCCTTGAATACACCTTCTAGATGGTCTAATTTCTAGAAAGTCTAAGTATTCTAGATGGTCTAATTTCTTAGTTTTCAAAAAGGGAAGGAAGACTAATTCCCTTGATAGTATTCAAAAAGGGGAGGTAGACTAACTCTCTTGCTAGTAGTCAAAAAAGGGTTAACCCATTTGTTTTTTGTGCAAGGGAAGGTGGGCATGAGAACCTATATATACCTTCATTAGTTAGCATTTAAAATCATCCCAAAATCAGTCACAAACCAAAGAGAGAAACACTACTAAGTGTTCTCAAGAGTAGTGTAAACTAAGAGAGAGTAAGGTCTTGTTCTTGAGAGGAGTTTATACTCTTGTAACCTTGTTCCAATCATAGTGCAACGTTATCGTCGTCTTCCAAAGTGGATGTAGATCATCTTGATCGAACCACTATAAATCCTTGTGTTGTGTGTGTGTCTGTTTTACATTTGTTTTCATTTCTATTTCAATTCTCGATTGATTGTGCTTGGAAGAGCCATTGGTCATAACATTACAAAATAGAAAGACTGGCAATTTCAGAGTTCAACATAGCTCCTGTTTTCTCCTTCCTGATAATACAACTTTTGGCCCTTTTTCCTTGCTGCTTTTGCATACCAACTTCTTGAGAGCTTAACTGCTTTTTCCTTGTTAATTTGCCACCATCTTTCTCGCCATTCTTCATACAATGACCGAATCTCTCTGCAATGACAGGCCTTACATCCTCCGCAGCAGCCAACCTCTCTAAGAAAGGGAGTAGGGTAGAGAGTTCATCATCATGTGGATCAGAATACCAACTTGTAATTGGAATGCCGTTGTCTTTTTGCAAACAAAAGTTATGTGGATAATCATCAACCAAGATGATTTTGGCAAGATCGACCTGGAATATAGTAAGATCCTTGAGATAGTCGACGCCACGGAATACAACTGAATCGCGATAGTATCTTCCAACAATCAACTTGCGTTGAGGATCAAGAAAATCAAGTATTGGATCAGCGTACGTCTGTTCACCTGTTGTAAAAATGACTAGATTAAACAACTCGGAGGCCCTTTTCAAGAACTCTTGTACATTCGGCCTCCTTTTGATATAATAACTCAACCCCTCCTCATCCGTAAATGAGAAATCACACGTCTTTCTAAATGATCTACTGTTTTTCTTTTTGAACGGTAATGATCTGTTGTGCACGACAGTGTGTACAAGGGTTTCATCTAAATCCAAAACCAGCAACTTCTTTTCCTGGATTTTGTTTGGTAGGCTAGAGCTACAATAAGAATTACTTTGGGTATTATGCGGTTGAACGCACCTTCTTCTAGGTTAATTGGTGGAGGCCGCTGCCGCTGCTCGGAGATTCGACATCCTTGTTGCTGCTTTCTTTCTTTCTTCTGCGTTTTCTTGGAAACAATTACTTATGCTTCTTTTCTCTGCGCTGTGAAGTATTTATAGGGGTCAGTCGGGACTCTTTCCAAATTCTGATAAGTGGTTTAGCACTTTCCTAATTTCGTTCAACTCTTCTTCTCGGTTTAAACACACCCAAAACCACCCTATATCACTTTACAAACTCTTTTCAACCGTCATGATGGATGGCAAATAGGCAATCTCAAAATAAAACCATCCTTCATCACTTCCATTTTCTTTCACCAGCATCTGTTGCAGCTGGTGTTAATTTACCCTCATATTCCCTTTCTAAATCACACAACAGAAGAATCGAAACAACCACCACCCCAAACACCAAAACTCCAATGACTATAAATAAAAAGAATTCTTGATAAAAAACGGTCCAATTTCAACAAGGGTTTCTAAGTTTAATAGGAAGAAATTAATCAACTGCTGCGTTTAAAAGTGTCATTCAATTCGTTGTGTGGGGATTTATCAAATACATAAGTACCAGCAAACATAATAAAACTCAAACGAGAATTCTTAATTTAACTAAGAAGACATGTAAATGTAATGTGACTAGGTTTCCAACTTCTTGGTAGCTGTCCTGGCTCTCTTTTTGTTTGCCACCACCCCTCGTCATTCGACCTTGCAACAAGCGAATCTCCGTGCAATGATAGGCCTTACATCTTCTGCAGCAGCCAACTTCTCTAAGAAAGGTAGTAGTGTAGCGAGTTCTTCATCTTGCGGATCAGAATACCAACTTACAATAGGGATACCATTATCTTTTTGCCAGCGAAAATTTGCTGGACAATTATCAATCAAGATAACTTTGGCAAGATCAACACCGAATATATTTAGATCCTTAACATTGCCGTCTGGAAGATATTCAACTGAATCGTAATAGTAACGTTCAACAATCAGCTTGTGTTGCGGGTCAAGAAAATCAAGAACAGGATCAGCATACATATGGTCACTTGCTGTAAAAATGACTACATCAAACAGCTCGGAGGCTCTTTTTAAGAAATCTTCTACATACGGCCTCTTTTTGATGTAATAAGTGCATTTATCAATAGTAGTAAAGGAAAAGTCACATGTCTCTTCACTTTGTATGACAGTATGTACTAGGGTTTCATCTAAATCCAAAACCAGCAGCTTCTTTTCCTTGATTTTGTTTGGTAGGCTAGAGTTACAATTAGAACTACGTGCATTGTTGAGCGGTTCACCACAACTTCTGCCCATTGATTTGGTGGAGTCCCCTGCTGCTGGTTCTTCGAGATTGGACATCCTTGCTTTTCTTCCTTTCTTTCTTCGGAAACAATTATTTACGTATGATTCTTTTCTTCAAGTTGTGAAGTGAAAGTATTTATAGAGTCGGTCACAGTTTGGCTCTTGCCTAATTTCGATGGATCTAATTTTGGCAAAAAATAATGGGTTGGCCAGTTATCCGCGGGTGAATATAATTATTTATGCCTTTTTTTGTTTGCGTTGTCAAGTATTTATAGACCAGTCAGGCCTCTTTCCAAATTCTACGTCTGTCTCAGTTCTTTCCTAATTTCACTCAAATCGAATTCATACCCCAGGCTAAGAAGCAATTGAAGAATTCATTTCTCATAAGTAAGTGATGAGATCACAGTACATTTACCTCAGTCAAATATGGAGCGAATATAATCAAAATAGAGACTAAAACAATCCAGACGAGTGACTTGTTGTGAAGAAAGAATAACCCCAACAAGTTTTCAGAAATATCAGAAATCTTCTCCAAAAATTTGACGCAAAACTACATCTCTATATCTTTCCTTTTGTTAATTGTAACTAGAGATAACTCGGAGAAGCCATTGATCTCTAATTTTGAATTTTCTTCAGATGGTAACCTCACACCATGAAGTAAATCAACATCATCGTTTTCAACGAAGAAGAAGGGAGGAATCAATTCCAATTCGAGAGAATCAGTTGCTTCTTCATCGACAGCCGCAATTGGTTTTGTTTCCTCAGAGTTAGACTTGGCAGCATCAGTTGAACCCGAATCTGCTGTGAAATTTGTAGAAGGAACGACTGGTACTGGAATTCCCAAATGCTTGCATAAGAAACAAAACTGAGAATTTAATTTCTCTACAATTGAAAGAACTTGGGTTTTGAGAACGCTAATTTGAGTCTCCAAAGCTGATAATCGTTCACCATGACGTTGTTGTTGAGCAACAACCTTCTGTAGTGTTAAATCACCTCCCCCCATCATGAATCAGGTAAGCAGGATCGTGAATTTGATACCAATTGTAATATACCTGAGTACAATGACAAGGATGGGTAGATAATTTGAGGATAAACCTCTCTCAATCCAGAAGGATCAAGCCTACTGGTTCCTAAGAACACATCGTAAATCGTTAAAGCGATATTTTTTATTATGAATTGGTTGTCTTTTTCGTTACAGACTCTCACTCTTTATAGCTAGGTTTCCCCCCCAACTAGATCTAACGATCCTACGCCTCAGAAATGGTTACATCCCAATCATCAATTACAACAATCATTAACTAATAATCATCTCTAATTAACTACTAACAATAATTAATATTTAAAGCTAACTACCATCCTGATTATGATATGGGATACCTTCCTCTCCTGTGCAGTTACATGACCTTTAGCAACTCATTAGATCTTTAATCTTCAAAACGGAATGCATTAGTAGTTTTCTCTAGTTAACATGGCTAAAAGAACGTACGCCATCTTCGGGACAGAATGGCTTAACGCCTAGGGTAACATATTTGAGGCTTATATTTTACTTCTGTTGTCCATGATCTTGATACATTGGGTATCTTGTAGTGGAGAACCAAACAGTTTTTCTTTTGGGGCCAAAATATATTAATTTCTAACTTTTTCAGAGTAACAAAACATCACTCTAATTTTCTTTTTTCTGAAGGAACATCACTCGAATTTTCTTTTTTCTGAAGGAACATTACTCTAAATTACTATTTGTTGAGATGAACATCTTAAACAAGTAATGTAAGTCTCATGGACAGTCCCAAGAGTTGACGGCAACAATGCAGCTCCCCAGGATTTCGAGATGTCAACTTCGTAGTTGATTTCTACACTAAGAATGGTTCTTCTTTTGCCAGATGCAAAGTGTTGCATTTGTTGTCTCAACCTGAAGCTCTACACATTATAGAATTATTGGGGTTCAGAGCCATCTACATGCTAATATTGCGGAAAAAAATAGCTAACAAGAAACACTTGATCTCTTGGATTTCTCCATGAACCTCACTGCGATCTAGGATAAGAAGAAGGGAAAGAGAACCACATAGATGCAAGCCATAAACAAAGAAACAAGAAGTAAAGTACTCACAGATTTAACGTGTTTCAACAATATACACACTGTGTATAATATTGTCTACATCCACCAAACGGCTACGACCTCTTTATTCATTATAGAATTACCACTGAGAATTACACAACTGATTGACTAAATCAATCCATCGACTCACCACAACGTGACAGAACACAAGAACTCTCACAAGCACCCTATAAGATCCAAATTAGTGTCTTCACCATACGAGACAACGTTTACCACATTATCTACCACAACAAGATGATCTTCTTTGCACACCCTGATATAGCTTACCATGGTCGCCTTTAGATCAACACGAATAATCTAATCCAGTACCACCAATATCATCTTCTCCTCAACAAGATATTTTACCAACATCTCCTTATGAATACTCCATAACGACATATCTTCCAACATCGATAAGTATCCTATAAGCACCATAATGGCGTACTCCTTCCACCATTAGGTCTCTCACACAACCACCTCAATAGGTGGGATGAATCCCTCACATCTCTACGATATTTACATTGAGGATTCCATGACTAAAACACTTAGCCTAGACCTCCTTATATAGGAGTCACAAACTTGGTTCCCAAGGAAACCATGGTCAATTAGGAAACCCATATTATATATGGAAGTTGTCCTAAACTAGATATGTTTCCCTAACGGAGCCTTTCCAAAACCTCCTAGAATTTAGCCGTCTTCTTTGACCTAAACTAGGAAACCCACGTTTCCTAACAATTTTCCACCTCGGATCATGCATTCATCCATGAGACGATCAACTGTTATCCCTCCATATTATGAACATCGATTGCACCATCACTGGTTGCCTACATATCCTCAATAGAAATTAAACCGAATATGTAGTTCACCCAAATTGTTCCGCAGAACCTCCACCAGAAGAGAGCAAACCAAACTTGAACATCACCAACTCAAACTTAATAATCTAACCTACTGGTGATTGTACAAATCTCCACAACGGTGAAAAAACTGACCATCTCAACAAATCAACATCATATGATCATCCATTATGCAACATCTTGAGAAAATACACCTTACTCCTTTATGTTCACAACTCCACATTGATTTGCATAATTATAGGTGTATTGCATTCCAACTCAATCTGATCATACACGATCATTTTCCATATGCTACCAATCTAACTTAGTTACAGTCATTATGTGCCCTTGAGCCTTCACTACCTCTTGATACTTGCTCCACCATGAGCGCAGCTCCATCTCGGCTTGCCTTGCTCCACCTAAGTTAATGTTCCACTATTTTGAGCCACTAACTCCAAGTTGCGCACCACATCCGTTAGGGTTGACATCCATAACTACTCGATAAGAAAATCAAACTACCACAGTAGCCTCCATGCGTCTTCCTAAGCATTACCTTAGCAGAACCATAATCTTCATCTTTATTTCTGAACTCCAGCTAAGTTAATTGCTTCTTCAAACAACTAATCACACACTTTCTCCTTTCCAAAAGCATGTCCACGAAAGCGAGTTAACGATATACCTTGTGTTAGTTTATAATAAACCAACCTTTATGTTAGCTTCCCGGAAACTAACCATGTTGTATGTACCAAAGCATAGTGAGCATGACTCTAACTGTGCACCAAATACAACTAATCTATAAATCATTTCCCTTGCGTGCAAATCTCGAGCTCATCTCTATGAATCTTGCTTTACAAGCCTATCTCCGATTGGATCATGATTCTATGACCATATTTCCCCAATTGAGTTTTACTCTTCAAAAAGCTCATCATATCTTCGACCAATGCATACATACCACATTAAATATGTCCAGATTAATAGATATTTCGACAGCTGACACACCAATCATCTTCACCACTTCATCAACCTCAACGGGCTTTAGCAAAAAATGTCATTTTTACGGGATTTAACATAATTGTCAAGATAGTATTTTATCAATTTCTTAAGCAAGCATGTAGTTTTGACTTCATGACAGTCAAACCACAATACAATCGGACTCGGATAGAACTGTGAACATCGTCGAAGAATTCACTGTTACCCTTGTAACACTACATAATGTCACACATTCTCTCTTGTGCATATCCCTTTCCTAATCTTGCTCCAAACGTACACCAAAATTGCGAAATCTGATAATATGTCCTTCAAACAAAGACCCAATTACACCCAGCCATAATCTGAAATCTTTGGCAACTTTCTCAAGCTCCAAGCAATTCAAGACGCTGTTGTGTTTATCTTCTCATGCTATGTAGGGAAAATAACTTGACAGAAACTATATCGTTGCTGAACCAAATTTCTCAAAAGAAATCTTTACATTCATCTCTACAGGCTCTGTCACTATTGAACTCAAATTCAATAACTGTAGCAGATGAGCAAATCCCCAAATATAACCATTGCTATAATGCAGCTCTCTCCAATAGAAAGTATCACGCCGATCATCAGGAAGTTAAATAGCCAATGGATAATAGAGGTTGATGGAAAAACACGCCGAAATTGTAGCCCTACTCAAATTCATGCACCGTGTTTTCTCCTAAATAGTATACGCTAGCCTCCATAGCCACACTACCACATATATTCTGTAGTATTGTATCTTTATTCTTAAAAACTATTGAAGTGTCCAAGCGATACCTTTTTAATTCCTCACAACGGGTCTTTACCAAAATTGTAACGTATTCGCAACACAAATAGACTGACCTGTTTCTCCAAACGGTCTTGCACTTCAACTAGATCCTATCGACTTCAAATGGTGTACAACAAAAATAACTCTTCGACTGAATGTCATCGACAAGAATCAAAAGATTAAAAACTATCTAGATTCTCCATCGGAAACAGTATGAGAGAAACTCCAGAAAACATTATTCTACCCGACACAATTCCATACTCAACACAGACAAACAAACCCTACAAACTATGTCGAAAACTTTTTCTTATACAATAATAAGTATCCATAGCTCCACCACAACCAATATCACATCATATCACATCCAATGATCATTGTCCTGCAACTTATTTGTAGCCACATTCTTCAAATACTAAAACTGAATAACAAACTCTTCACTTCTGGAACATATCAAACCCTGGCCAACGGTCAACACTTCTAAAATCGAAACATACTACGAGATTTCGCCAAATCCTTATTCTAAAAAACAATTAAGGAACAATGAGTAAGAATTCATCTTCACATTCTTCAACTTCATGTTAAAGAAACTCCGCAACGTGATCCAACTGATGGCGATTGATAACCAAATTATTGTTTCCCATGGTTTGGAACAATAATGAGACTTTGATATGCGAATATTACATCTTCACTTCCACCAACATACAAACCAATATTTGTATCCCAAATAGAATTTTCTTTCCTTCTTGTGTCTTGCCAAGCAAACACCGATTAATTGAAAACCACTCTAAGCAGGTATTTCAAACAGTTCACAAGAATAAGGTACGAAGTATAGAGAATAAATTAACTTACTTGAAGCCATGCATAGGGTTTACTCTCAGTATCAATGTCAAATCTCCATTTTAGAGAACCACAAACATCAAGACCATATATCTTGATCATATCGAATGCATATCACCTGACATAATCCCATTCCTTTAGAAGTACGCTTTACTTGCATTTGTTCTCGAAACTGATGAAATCAAATCCTACAATACTTGATAACACCAAACTCTGCATCTCTGGAAGCTGTAACATCAAATCCTCACATACTTTATGAAACCAAATCCTTTGTTTTCAAAATTTTCTACGAATCCAGAAAACTCAAATCTGATCTCTTCAAATCTTCTATCCAACCTAAAGCTCTGATACCAATTGTTGGGGTTCAGAGCCATCTATATGCTAATACTGTGGAAACAAAATAACTAACAAGAAACACTTGATCTCTTGGATTGCTCCATGAACCTCACTCCGATCTAGAATAAGAAGAAGGGAAAGAGAACCACATAGATGCAAGCCATAAAAAAAGAAACAAGAATTAAAGTATTCACGGATTTAACGAGGTTCAACAATATACATAATGTGTATAACATTGTCTACATCCACCAAACGATTACGACCTCTTTATTAATTATAGAATTACCACTGAGAATTACACAACTGATTGACTAAATCAATCCATCGACACACCACAACGTGACCGAACACAAGAACTCTCACAAGCACCCTATAAGATCCAAAGTAGTGTCTTCACCGATACGAGATAACGTTTATCACATTATATACCACAACAAGATGATCTTCTTTGCACACCTTGATATAGATTACCATGGACGCCTTTAGCTCAACACCAATAATCTAATCCAGCACCACCAAGATGATCTTCTCCTCAACAAGATATTTTACCAACATCTCCATATGAATACTCCATAACGACATATCTTCCAACATCGATAAGTATCCCATAAGAACGATAATGGTTTGTACTTCTTCCACCATTAGGTATCTCACATAACCACCTCAATAGGTGGGATGAATCCCTCATATCTCTACATGATTTACATTGAGGATTCCATGAATAAAACACTTAGCCTAGACCTCCTTATGTAGGAGTCACAAACTTGGTTCCCAAGGAAACCATGATCAATTAGGAAACCCATCTTATATATGGAAGTTATCCTAAACTAGCTATATTTCCCTAACGGAGCCTTTCCGGAACCTCCTAGAATTTAGCCGTCTTCTTTGATCTAAACTAGGAAACCCACATTTCCTTGTAAGAATGGCCATCTGACAAAATCTACAGCTCTTGTTAGATTGTGTTTTGCCTAGTCTGTTGGATCTCAAGTTTTATTTTGGTTTTCTCTTCAATGAAAAAAATAAAGGTTTTTCGGAACGGGAAACTGGGGGCATGATACTATCAGTATCAACACTATAGCTATTGTCTATTGGTAGAGGATTGTTTTTGCAATATATCTACAGGACAAGGTCACACATGAACATTAGGAGGAAACAATTTACATGGACCAAATTTTTTTAAGATTAAAGAAAATTAATTATGTGGAAACTTGACAACAATTGGTACACTTATTAATCCTGCAACATTAATAAGTTTAAAGAAAATTAACTTGGACCTTGGAAAAGGATATTACTGTTTTAAACTCATGATTTTCTAGAAGACGTTCATGTCCTGGCCGGACAGAAATGATAACCTCCAAACCTGCTTCCTTTGCAGCCACAAAAAGCTTCTTTAACATCATTTGTTGCAAATAGATCTCTGACTGCTTATCCTACTTATTCACACAAAACGTCCGGGCAATGTCCACTTAACTACACGTTTCTTTTTTTCCCTCCACTGTGGTATCAAAAAAACCAGATAAATACCAAGTCTCCATAAATTGAATGGCCGAAGAGAAGTTGTTGAGATTCCCTGAATCCTTCAACCTTTCAAGAGCTTGTGGTCATTTTCATAACCAGTTCTCCATATATGACTCTGCAATTCACTTAGGGAGGTAATTTTCCTATCATCTTTTAATCATAACCTTTCAATCACTTGTTCCTTGCAAGCTCCATGGGCAGGAACTACCAAGGTGGGATTATTAATTTGTAAATTGTGTCTGAACTCTGAAAAAGGAAGGAAACTAGAGGCAAATAGGGTTATTCGGCGGGCTAAACTTGCTAAGACCATTACAACATGGGCCGTAACTAAAAACTCCCAACCCCCAAATAGAAGTATAAGCCTTATATAGACGAATTTGAGTAGTAATCGCATATGCCGTCTTTGTCCTAGTGACCAAACTAATTTTCGGAAAATGGGTCATATGACCGGTAAAATATAGGTCTATGTGAAAAAGACATAACAAAATTTGGTCATCTATACCCTTAATTTTAAACTTTGTTCTTTATCATGTCATTTTCTCTCTCCTATTTATTATATCTCTCCAATTTAAATTTTTTGACAAAAAATATCATAACTTTCAAAATATAAGTCGGATTTATTTATATTTTTGGAAATGGCTCGAAAATATCTACAAAATATCCATTGTTGATATAAAATTCGGAAAAAAATATTTTATTCTAAACCTGACCGAGGATACATTATGCATCCAGGTGCAACTGGGCTAAAATTAATCCTATTGAAATATGCATTATGCACTCAGGTGCTATATGACAAAAATTTATTTCGTATAAAACTATGCATTATGCACCCAAGTGCAACCTGACCAAAATGTTTCTTCTCTAAGAATATGCATTATGCAACCAGGTGCAACCCGACCAAAACCTATTTTATATGAGAATATACATTAAAAATTATTTCATATAAGAATATACATTATGCACTCAGGTGCATCAGGGTAAAATATATTTCCTATAAAGAATATGCATTACGCACCCGGATGCATCCTGTGCATTTTGTGAATGAATCTAGATTTATTTTAGTAATCACCTACTATGTATTATAACAATAAAAAATCATGGGTTCATGATTTGGAGCAATGTATCCACCACCGTTATCATCACATTCACCATTAAAAACATCCACCAAAAACAAAAATAAAAAGAACAACAAAAGAAATTCAAAAAAATATACATTATTCACTCAGGTGCAATCCGACAAAAAAAAAATCTGTCAGAATATGTATTACGCATTCAGGTGTATCTTGTGTATTTTGTGTATAAAATCTACGTTTAAGTTAGTAATCACCTGTAATTTATTATACACAACAAAAATCATTAATACATGATTTCAAGCAAATAAAATCCACCACCATTACCACTAATTTGTGGTTTTTTCTTTAGCGGTGTTAAAGGTGCCAAGCCGGAGCCGAACATGTTTCCTTGGTCTCTAATTGCAGTCGCCCATGTACCCCATGGAAGCTATCGCATCCCACAATATTGATTCTTTCCCACAATTTTGTCAGCAGGTCCATTGAATTCCATAGATTTCGCAGCAGTAGCATTAGATCCTTCTTCAACAACATCAAAAACAAAACCAAACAAATCAACTTCTGATTCAAATTCAATCGCACTTGAAATCATGTACATGAAAGAAAAGCAATAATCACAATCACGACCCTCCACCACCACCGCCTCCGCGGCCACCCACACCCAAACAAATTTAACATTTTTATTAGTATGAACCTACAAAGCTAATGGTAAATCAATGGGTGAAAATGAAATTCAAAATTAATTGACCGTAGATTAAAAAAATCAGAACTTTTAAAATAAAAAATGGAGTAATCAATCAAAACCTTTTGGAATCATCTCTAAAATTTAAAATAGCGCTCCTCCACCGCCAACCAATTTCAGATCACAAAAATCGAAACTTTACAAATGAAAAATGGATAGATCAACCAAAACCCAATTCAAAATCAGCTCTGAAAATCAAAATAAACTAAACCACCAAGAACCCCCAAACCCACTATCGCCACCGCCTTGAATTGTGTAACACAGATGGAATCTTATACAAAAAAAAAAAACATTTTTGTATGATCATTAATAGAAGAATCCAAAGCTGAAATCAGTGATATGTAAACAAAGATCAGAATAGAAACCCGTAGCTAAAATCAAATCAACAACAACTTAATCAAAAGAAAAATCGTGATTCCAACTCCGTAGCCTTTATAATAATAATATTGTTGAAATTGTCACCAACTAAGGAAAGATTGTTAGGATTTATACCTGATTAAGAGTGAGTACAGTAGGAACTCAGTGGACATGGCGGAAATAGAGAAGATGAAGACGAGATAAAGAGACATCGTCGATCTTTTTTCGAGAAAAGATAAGGGTATTCTAGCCAGCTCAATAAAAATAAATTATAAAAGTTTGGGTGAAATATCCATTAAGGATACTAGAACCATGAATTTTGAAGTTCTGTCTTTTTGAAAGGTTGTTATATTTTGCTTGACTTTTAGACCCAGGAATTCAAATCTAAGGGCTAATTGACCAAAAAAATGAACTAATTTTATCATCAAATTCACCAGGCACCGCCACCATATCCAGCACCGGCAACTGAAGCATCCCACCACCACCAGCGCCACCAATTCACTTGCATGCTTTAAAAAAAACATTCTTCAGATTATGGTGAAGATTCTACAAATACCGGCTGTTTATAACTTGGTCTATATCAAACCAGTAAAACCATAAAAACTCCGATAATCAATCATGTTGGAATATTCCAACAAATCATAACACTCGGACACAAAAACTTGCAACTTTTTTCTGTTTTATCGAATGAGTCCCTATTTTAGGATTTAGAGTTCCATGCATTTACATAATTATACAACAAAATTTCAGGGCATACTGAATACAGACAAAATAGGGTTGGAAATAGCAAATCCAATTGCCTCTTAACCAAGTATTTTTGGTAATGGCAAATCTACCCTTTCTATATTAGAGTTAATAACTATGAATAATTTTGATTAGTGTTTAATATAAATGATTAGTAATTAAGATAATTAAGTTATAAAAGTTTGTGTTGATGATAATTTTTGGGGAAGAAAAAAAAGTTATGTTTTTTGGAGAAGAAGATGAAGGGGAAATGAGGAAAAACTTGTATTTTTATGAGCCAAATCCATAAGATGAATACAACGATGAGAAACCCAATGCTAACAATACACAAGTATACTTCCAGATTATGTTTAATTTCATTTGTGTAGGTTGAAATCATCAAAAAATTGGTTTTTTGCACCCAAGTTCGGCAAACCAGAGATAGGTTCGGCTTGAAATTATCAGCCGAATCTAACTTGTATACTACCGAAGATGAACATTTCGGCTTACTTGAAATACAATAGTTATTGGCCGAAATTATACTATGTAACTTTAGACCTACTTACTAGATAAATGTTCGTCTAATAAGAATTTTTCATTACAATCCGAACCTTCTCTTGAGAGTTAGGTTCGGTTTTCACTCTAACTATCGTATCAGCCGAACCATATATATTTCCATGTTCGGCTCATATTCAAAAAATTGTATCAGACGAACATGTTACTGATTTTCCATAAAACACTTAAATTCATACACATTTATTTGTTAGGATTTTTATTACATATGTTTTCTATTGTGAAGCCTTTTCATAGGATGAATCAAACAAAAAAAGTGGAAATTACTAAAAGTGTTAAGAAAGTGAAGTCTAATGATGGAGGATACCAAGGTCCAAATGCAACTCATTAAAACCAAGGAGAACTTATCTTCACCTTCAAGAGAATGAAAATACAAACACAACGCCAAAAGAATGAGGTCATTCCGACATCGGACGAAAAAGTTATGGCCAAAACAAATCGAAAGACTTGAGTGTGCAAAGAGAAGGTTCGACTGATAACTCAACAACACGAGCTAGCAGAACCTAGAGCCTGCAAATCAATATTTTTGAAGTATTTACAGAGAGAGGTTCGACTTTAAAGTGATCTAATCGAGTCAGTCGAACCTGACAACCACCTGGGGTAAATTTCACTTCTCAGGTTCGGCCGGGAAGGTTTGCAAGGTATTAGTCGAACCTGACACAGTTCTTGGACGTATTTAATACACATTTTGGGGTTCATATAAAAACTAATATTTACTGTTTAGCCGTACTGTGACAACGGTCACTTCCAAGAGTGATAAATGGTATGTGACAGCATTTGTGTAGTTATTATACAATAGATATTAGCTAATCATTATAAGATAAATTGAATATTGTGTCCACTTTCCATTTATAGTCGTGTTTTCTCTATAAACCCTCAAATATCCATGTATCCATATATCTTTTATACTTATCAATTTGTTTTAAATGAGACTAGGATATGGTCCGTTCCGTAACGACACGAGATTTGGATTTGATGCTGCAAAACGCGAACTTTTCAACTTATTTAATATTTCCCCAAAAAGGAAAAATAATATAGTTTGATCTGGGATTTTATTTGATCTGACGGATTTAATTTTTTTGGTAATGCCAGTACTGATAGTTCACACTATGTATTTAACTCCAGATACACCTAAGTTAATAGACACCACAGAGCACGTATCACAAAACACTTACAAATAATGAATCCAAAAAGACCGTAAGAAAAATCCAGTCATACGAATGTTTCTAACTCAATGGACATTTTGTTGTTGACCCAAATACACTAAACAAAGAGTGTAGCAATGACTCAGTTTTTAATGGGATTGAACGTAGGTTTCGCTGATTTGCATCTAATTTGGGTGACCAAAGTTAGCAAAGAGTGTAGCAATGACCCAAGTTAACAAAGACTTTTTGTACTTTTTGCTTTTCGGGGGAGTTCTAGGTCTGTGTGTGTCAGTATATTTTGTAAGAATTTGTGAAGTTTGTTTGTGCCACAGTTGAAATTTTCTAAGATGTACAAATAAATTAGATTAGGTCCAAAATACAAAACTATCTGTCCAGGAGTTATTTTGTTCACAATCTTTTAAAGAGAAAATGCAATTTAGCACTTGATAGATGTCAATGATTCTTCTAGGTCGTTATGTAGGTATCCATATTTTTAGTCCAAAAAATAAAATAAAATTACTCCATGTCGATTTGGTAATTTTAGGCGTGCCTCTTGTGTTGTTGCATTTCTTTTGCAGGTTTTTTTTATTGGCTGCTCTTGTCGGGTACATGATTTTCACTGTTGAGCTGATTGGGACTGAAAAATAATTTAATTGAAAAAATACGCCACGTAGAGTAGAAGAATGAAGGCCATTCCACTATCCAGTTAACCTTCAAATATTGTTGGACAAAATTGTATTCTCAATAGTAGATGTAGATGGAAAGCTATTGTAAAGGCTGCAAAAATCAACCAAAATAAGTAAATTAAAGATCGCTGCAAGGAAATACACCATTTCATTTCAGAATAGCTATTCACATTATCGATTACAACTTTCCAAATAGTTATTGCAATCTTCATCTTCCAGAGACTCATTGTTGCACATGATTGTAGTGAAACGCTTAATATTGCGTTGCGGTTGCTTGGCATCTCTAGTTTATTAAACACATTTTAGCTTATTTGTATGGTTCGTCGATGTTGTAGCCGCAATTTTAGACTCTAATATGGTTATTAATATCCAAGAAGTGTGAATTTAGCCGCAACTTTCTCTTTCATATCCTTAACATTAGAATTCTTACACGTCATAAATGGCGTTGTGACATGTCCATTTCTCCTCTAGTAGATCACATGTATTAAAAATTCAAAGAGATGTTGAATTTTAAGCAACAATTGATCTAGTAATTCATGATATAAGACACAAAAACAAAAATTTAATTTTTTAATAAAGAGGCACCGCACCAAGTCCCCGTACGTATTTTCTTCTTTAGTTTTACCACTGTAAAACTAATATCTAGCATTTGAGGATTCAGCTTAGTTACGTGGTACATGCAAGCATCGTAAAAGGTGTTTCAGTATATAACATGCAGTCATGTAACTTGTTAATGTACTGCAATAGCAGACAGACGTATAGATTAAACTCATTAAGGTAATTAGTTATGTACCTGTGGTAGCACCACGTTTAGTAGTATTAATATCTTCACTTCCTTTCCTTGGTACCATTTCAGACAAATATGATCCGGAAACAGAAATGACTTTCAGGGGAAAAAATCAACCCAAGCTTTTAGGTTCTAGGACGGTTTATCCATATCTTAGTATTGCATGCTCGTCTTTTATCAGGTCGAACATAACTCAGGAACCTAAAAAAAAAAGTTTCATATAGTTGTACATCCACCAACTATACTTGGGCCCACCTGCAAAATCGAAAGATCTTGTATCAGAAAAGCACAAAAGCTCAACATACAGTGCAATGAGAAATTCTGCAAAAAACATTCTAGTAAAAGACCTAGGTTATGTACTATTTTATCATCCATTGTAAGCACATAGTATTCAAAATTACAGGAAACACGTGATGCTTATCATCCAACTACTCATTCATTTCACATTCAGATAGATACTTTCACTGGACAGTCACTTTATGCTCGCCTTGGAAATTTACCTTCTCACCTCCATCCAGGAGAAAGACCTTCCTGTTAATTATTGCCAGCTTGTCGGACTTGAAATTATCACAACCATCAAGTCCCTTTATATACTTAAGTATTTAGTCCTCAGTAGTTTATTAAACAGTATCAAGCACACTGCCTTGTCCAAATCAAGTGCCCAGCCTAAAATACACGAATCTCGTCTAAGGGGCCATGTTACTGAATACCACAAACCTGGTTCTGATCATACTTTAGTTGGCCCCGTCTGTAAAGTTTTGTCAATTGGCAACAAAAACAAAAGAATTGGTTGGCCAACAATAATGGCTCTCAGCTTACTCTCTTAACATATTTTTTGTTATCCTTGGAGAACTGAAAGTGACAATATCCAGCACAGTATGAATTACAATCCGTACTATGCTGGATGTGATATCATCGGGAGTTGTCTCAAAATTATATATGATCTGAACAGTTAGCTAACTGACCTAGACCATTCTACAATGAACTACGAACCTGGAGATGTAAAGTCAAAATTAACACCTAGAAAAGATACGTCAATAAAGAGTTTATAGCAGCAACATTTTCAGACATTTTGACTGCCTCGATATGATTTTGAGAAACTACTATAATTAAAAACATGCTAATCAAACCACTATTTGAAGTCATGAAAATGTAAAAAACATGTTCCAGATAATACGGGTTATAAACTCACCGAGAATACTATTTCATACCAAATTGTAATTCATACATTAGGTGGAGAATAAATCCACAAAAATAAGCAAACAATGGTTAACATTCATGCTTAGCAGGAAAAAGAAAAATCAGTGATCAAAAAATACAAACTACTACAATTGATATTGAATTAAATGTCCACAAACTTAGATCTAACCTGCGTGAGAAGGTAACCTCAGCCCAAAGAAGATTGAATTGATTAATATTTTGTTGAGAATCTCCGTATATGAATGAATCAAATATAAGAACGGTGCAATGAGATTCAAAAAGATTTAAAAAGAAAAAAGAAAAATTGTGAATTACTTATCTAGGGTTTACGGTTTACCTCGTTCAAAAAGTAAATACCCAAAATTGTGAAACAGATATCTTAATCAGTCTGGGTGTAACAAAAGATGAATGGCTTTGAAACTGGGAATGACTGATCTTCAATTCCATTAAATACCAAATAAGAAGATGAAACGGAACTTTGATTTCTTGGGTGCATTTTTTTCTTAGCATTAAGTGAGGAAAGAGTAACGGGCTAGCGCCTAGCTGTCATTATTCAAAGCCAAACGGGCAAACGAATGATCGAGTGGGGCTAAAGGAAGAGAGGGAACCTAAATGTTAGTAAAATATGGACCATTCTTTATATCTCAAAATGTAGATTAAATCTGGGCCATCCTTTATATGTCTGAACTGTAAATAGCCGTGGATGAAGGAAAACACCATTGTCCCTTATAATATAAGATAAATCCAATTTAAGATCTTAAAGAATATTTGTATAATCAAGAAAAAAAATATGTTAATATCTCGAAATGTACCCTTGTATGTTTTATACTCATACATTCATTTTAAACGGGATCCAATTCAAAATATTAAAGAATATTTATATAATCAGGAAATAAATGTGCCAATATGTTTCTTGTTCGTCCTTCATTCCTTTTAAATGAAAACTAATTTCAAAATCTTAATAAATATTTGTATAATCAAGAAATAAATATATTAATATCTTTCTTGTTTATCTTTTATTCCTTTAAAAACAGAATGTTGCAGTGGAAAATATGGAGAAAGTAAAGAGACAAAGAGAGGTTTCTATTGATCAGGATAATAGGGTTACATGGATACAATATCCTTTATATATATGTAAAGGTAAACTCTAGGTAACTAGATGGACCGCACATCCATGGTCCATAGGACCTATAACACTCCACCTTGTTCGGTTCAATAACAAAACTTTATACATAGTGCTTCACATATAGTTCTTTGAATGTTGTTCTTCAAATGTCGTTCCCTCCTTGATGACTTGTGCCGAAATGAATTGCCTCATTAAAAATTTGGTAAGGAAAAAATCCATTAGGACCAAACCTTGGTATAACTCTTCACATGTTGTCTCGTACTTTACATGTAGTTCGTCACATGCAATACGATCTTAAAAGATCGACGAGTCTAAGTTAATTTCCTTGTAAAAACTTCATCCGGAAAAACCCATAGGGACAAAACCTGAACTAAAGAAAAGGAGTACAATATCAAGCAAACTTAGAACATATATGGACTCAAATATGTTGCCTCATTAAAACCTTGACAAGGAAAACCTAGTGGGATAAAACCTTGACGAAGGGAAAAGAGTACAACATGACAGATGCAAGTAAAAGTGATCCATTGCAGATGATCACTTTGCTCCGTTGAAGTTTACAGGTTTCTTACAACTCTTAAGGCTGAAAATCCTCGTGGGAAAGACAATAGCCTTAGCTAGGAAATTACATTCCCGGTGTTTGTTGTTGTCTCATTAAAAACCTTGCCGAGTAACAAAACCTTGTGGGAAAAAGTAACTTCGGTGAAGGAAAATAGTTCAACACACCATTAGATGCCCCCCCTGATATCAGATAATTTTCATTAGTCTAATGCAGTCAAAAGGAGTTTATCACACTTTACTTTGGTGACTTGAACGTTTATAAAACCACCCTATTGTTGATTCTAGAAGTTACGTTGCTTAACGGACTATCATATTTCATTTCTTTGATCCAGATATTTTCAGCAATATCGACACGATCTTTATGTTTCAACATTCAACATACTTGATGTTTTTAGTATTGCCTCGCTAAAAAACCTTGTCGAGTAACAAAACCCTTTGGGAAAAACTATTCTCTATCGAAGGGAAAAAGAGTACAACACAGCTTCAATTTCAAATTAAAATATGTCAACATCATATCCATGGATCCTCCCCCTGATGTCGGCATCTCCCCCTGATTACTTTCAGAGTTGTTCCAGACAGTTCCTTTAGTCATGTATTTTTCGAAACTTAATATTGGTAATGACTTAGAAAATAATCTACCATATCTCCCCCTGATTACTTTCGTTGGAGAAGAGATTATTGTTCCTTCTTAATCAACAAATTTTGGATTGCACTTTCATTAGCATTCCTTTTAATGTTTTTGTAGGGATAAAACAAATTTATGTCAATGGTTACTTTTAAGTATATGATTACATTCACTATACCATTCCAATGACGTTTGCGTTGGCGCGGAGCTATATCTAGCTAACAAGTTTCCTGAGGATGTAAAATTTAATCGAGTACATTATTATACTAAGTACAACAATGCATATATTGTACTTAGATATGGGAATTTCATCTCCCAACACATCTTCATCATATTCCTTTGGACGAAATGGTTACCAACTTACATTTGAACCTCGATTAATCATGGGAGTGCTATCAGGATGCATGTCTTTGTTAAATTTCCTGACAACTTTGGACATATGCAAACTAGTGGAATAATATACCACAAGCTCAGTATTCGATCGAGCTTTCCCTAGATTTTTCATCTCAAATTCACATCATGTCTATAACATCAACAGAAATAGATACAATTCCAAATCTGGAACTTTCTTATGAACACGGAAAAATAACTTACTCGTCTATCCCCTCCAAATCAAATAACCACTTAGACGGGTATACCACATCTGCTTGATTTCTTCAATCTAAAAGTGAGTGTTCTATCTAACTGTAAACACACTCTGTGGTTTAGAGTCACTTGATTTGGGAAACAAAAGGCTATCAAGTACTATTGTAAATATCTTCAATCTCTTGATTCTTTCAGAGATACGTAACAACCACATACATATGCTACATTTCAAGTCCATTTGAAATTACCAAGATAACTAAGTAACGGAACACTATAAAGTTCATTACAAGAGAACAATTCCAGGTCTTTTTGAGAAACCTCGCACCATAAGGCGAGTCTTTATACTTTAAGACTGTTTTTTTCTCATTATGCTTTATGAAAAATTAATCATGTATGTCCAATAGGCTTTACACTTGGTTGGTTAGCACTACCACACCAAATACATGTATATTTGTCAAAGAACCAAGTTCTACCTATATTGTGTAGGCCAAATATGCTATTTATTTGAAATTAATCAAAATAAAGCATGGTTCGATCTCATTGTGCTCTACTTATGGAGAAACTATTTATGGATTATATCATCAATGTGCACGCATGATCCTTCCATTGACTCATGTGCATTTTCATAATCCGTCAAGATTTCATTGTTCTCTAGAATCATTTAAAAACTTTGGAGCGTCCTCCCATTTGATTCATGGACATATTCAGAGACAATATTATGAGATGATTTCTAATGATATAAATAAGTTGTGCCTTACTCACCTACTTCCTTTATAGGTGAGCATTGATCGAACCAAACGGTCTCTCCAACTTCCTTTATAGATCCATGGCCTCAACCACACTTCCACTAAGTGTAGTCGTAACACCTTAGTCTATGGTGTATATCCCTTCTTGAGGATTTGTAACCTTGCATGTAGGTTTGAAGATGGTATGTGTGATCTCATTACTTTACCGACATCAGTGTACATTCTGAAAATCGATTAATCTTTGTTACTTCACATTTACATTTGTGGAGTACAAGAATCACTATGTGACACAGTGGGAACACATCACGAAAATTCCTGTCGTTCCCTTAGAAAATACTTTTTCTTATCTCCCCCTAACGACGGAAAGACTGTCTCACTAAAGTGATAAACCTCAAATCTAGCGGTAAGAGATCTCCTACCAAAGGTTTTAAAATGCGGATAATTGTTGAGAGTAAATATCCAACAAAATTACTTTATCATTTTCGTGACCCATCATAGTACGATGTGGACTCGTAATGGCACATATATAGTGAAACCAAAAATGCTTAGTAACACAAATGTCAGGATTAAATTCAGTTACCAACTGGTACACAGAAAAGGTTGACTAATATCGGGTTCTAAAACGAATTAAGTAAAGATGGGCGTAATATTGCATATACCCAAAGCAATAAAAGGTAGGTTGGTACGCAAAACCTATTCCTTAGACACCATCTGTAACCTTTGATGGTAGACTCTGCGAGACCATTGGGTATAAGATGCTCTATATTGATCCTATTACGCATGCAATATTCATCAAGTCCTTTTGATGTAAATTCTATAGCATTAACAAGGGAGGTTAGCCTTTGTACTTTGCATTGTGTAATATGTGCTAGGAGTTTTCAAACCCAAATTTCTTGGGAACTATGACTAGTCCAAAATGTCAAAACATTCACCAGATCCATCAGTCACTTTAATGGTCCGCATTCTGCATGAATATTTTTCTAAAGTTCACCTTGTTTTATTTGTAATATGGAATTTTTACCATTTGCATCTTAGGATGGTTTCGATATTGTTTTACTGAAGCCTTCGTAAAAATGAGTGACATGCTTTCTTACTTGAAAGCATAATGGGGGGGGGGGGGGGGTTGTGCATCTAGTAATTTAGAAAACACTTATTGAGATATATGCCGTCACTTTGCATTCTGTCAATCTTTTTCTCATTTTTGTTCACTCAAATAAAGTGATATTTGTATGAGTTCTTTCAAAACAATCATCATGTCACAACCAATGTTTCTTTATGGTTATGCCCAAAGCGTGTATGAGTCTGTTTCCAACATTTCATCGTCGGAGTCAATATGATTCAATAATCCAAATATCATAGTGAATTACATTGCACTAGATTGACTCATTAGTTTCTCTAAAATATATTTCCTTCCAAATATATTAGAGAGTATAAAAGATGCAATCAATTACATTCTTATCATTTTGTTGTTCCACATGATATCCATTTGCATGGGTTACTTGGGAATTTAACAAGGTGTGATTGTCTCTTAGTACATCTAGAGATTTTGCGACGTCTTTGTTCTATCTTGAAGAAAAAAAAAAGAGCAGTGTTGCGATCGATAAGATAGTCAATTGGCCAGGCAAAGTTCTTGTTGCCATTAAATTTGATGTGAAAATTTGTTGTTACTATGATACACATACACATTATGTTGTATATACCAACACCTATGACCAAGGTGCATTTCCAACTCTTTCATTTATGATGGGTGCTAGAATTACATTTTAGCTGATCCCATGTTCAATTGATACCTATACTTTGGTGTCATTAATGTTGGGAAAAAAATAACAATTTTTTTTTCATGATATATATGTCCCTTTTCACACGCTTTATATGAGTCGGTACGTCTAACCCTCATTACTTTGGGGTTCTTTCCATTTTCAATTTCGCTACAGTTAGCTTAATTTGAGAAATTTATTTATCTCAATAGGCGAAGAGAATATCACTACACATGTCAACCACTTACTTTAGGTTGAATATATATTACTAAAGATAATTCTCTTGTTGTCATACTTCAACATATACCGGTTTGTTAGTATTATGGATGAAGTAGAGAAATGAAAATTTTATGACTCATATCATCTTTTGTGAGTTCTTCCACAAAAATTGGAATGCATGTGATTTTATTTGAACGTATGTTTTGAAACTATTGACAGATTAATAGTCGAGTAAATGGATACATTCCACGGAACATTCAAAATTTTTGGGAAAATATCAAGTATCCAATAATGGTGCTCAAGTACTTCTAATCCCCAAATGAATACATTGGAATTGAGTTGGTACAACCAATTAAAAAAACAACGCGATTCAACTATATCCAAAATATCATATTCAAGAGAACAAATATCATTAAGACCAAAATTCTTAATGATTGAGATCAATAAAAATAATTTAAATTGACCGTTTATATGCTGTTGGCTTATTTTAAGACAAAAATTAACAAGACTAGGCATATTCTAAAAAAAAAAAAAAAAAAAAAAAAGCCTAGCAAGTAAATAAGCCTAGCATATAAAAACTCGCGTTATATAGTTACATACCTCAAAATTTGGTTCCCCATATATAGGCAGGACTGGTACGGACTTAGTCGCGCACGCCTCAAAACCACGACCAAAATAGGGCAAAAACTGGAACTAGCCAGAAGAACCGAATAGGCGGTGGTCTGGTCGGGCCTGGTTGGGTCGGGATTGGACCGGACATAAGACTCTTCATCTTCATAAAGATTTACTCCTCCTCGGACAGGGAGACAGGGCGTGCTTTCCTTGCTTTTTTTTCTTCTCCGTAACAGGGAGATTCTTTCCTTCTCCGTAGCAGCAGGGAGGGGATTCGACCATAATCAAATCGAATCAAGTAAAATATTATTATATTGTAAATATACAATGTGATTTCATAATAAACAGTACAAATAAATAATATATTATAAAATCTAATAATCAATCGATTTGATCATGATATTTGCATAAATATATTGGATTTATCCGAGATCAAAAACATGGAGAAAAAAATAGAGAAAACTTATCTGATTTGATTCTAACTTATTTGATTTGATTCGATTCCAGCGATCCCATTGATTCCAACATACTGTATTTGATTGAAAGAAAAAAAAATACAGATCCAAAACAACCCTTCACGGATTTGATATGGGAATTTCATCTCCCAACACATCTTCATCATATTCCTTTAAGCGAAATGGTTACTTACTTACATTTGAACCTCGACTAATCATGGGAGTTCTATCAGGATGCATGTCTTTGTTAAATTTCCTGAAAACTTTAGACATATGCAAACCGGTGGAATAATATACCACAATCTCAATATTCGATCGAGCTTTCCCTAGATTTTTCATCTCAAATTCGGATTTTAATAGATTTTAAGGTCTCTTATTACATCAAGAGTACACATCATGTTTGTACCATCAAGATAAATAGATACAATTCCAAATCAGGAAATTTCTTATGAATACGCAAGGAAAAATAACTTACTTGTCCATCCATTCCAAATCAAATAGCCACTTAGACGAGTATACCACATTCGCCTGATTTCTTGAATCTATAAGTGAGCGTTCTATCTAATTGTAAATGCACTCTGTGGTTTAGAGTCATTTGATTTGGGAAACAAAAGTCCTTCAAGTACTTTTGTAAATATCTTTTATCGCTTGATTCTTTCAGAGATACGTAACAAACACATACATATGCTGCATTTCAAGTCCTTTTGAAATTAACAAGCTAATTAAGTAGTGGAACTCTGTAACGTTCATTACAAGAGAACAATTCTAGGGCTTTCTAAGAAACCTCGCGCCACAAGGAGAGTCTTTGTACTATAAGACTACTTTCTTCTCATTATGCTTTATGAAAAATTAGTTATGTATGTCCAATAGGCTTTACACTTGTCTGGTTAGCACTACCACACCAAATACCCGTATATTTTCCAAAGAACTAAGTTCTACCTGGATTGTGTAGGCCAAATATGCTATTTATTTTAAATTAATCAAAATAAAGCATGGTTCAATCTCATTGTGCTCTACTTCTAGAGAAACTAGTTATGAATTATATCATCACTGTGCATGCATGATCCTTCCATTGACTCATGTGCATTCTCATAATCCGTCAGGATTTCATTGTTCTCTAGAATCATTTAAAACTTCGGAGCATCCTTTAGTATTTATTCATGGACATATTCAGAGACAATCTTATAAGATGATTTCTGATGATATAAATAAGTTGTTCCTTACTCACCTACTTCCTTTCTAGGTGAGGATTGATCGAACCAAGTGGTCTCTCCAACTTCCTTTATGGAGCCACGGCCTCAACCACACTTCCACTGGGTGTAGTTGCAACACCTTAGTCGATGGTGAATATCTCGTATTGAGGATTTGTAACTTTGTAGGTAGGTTTGCAGATGGTATGTGTGATCTCATCACTTTAGCGACATCATTATACATTCTGAAAATCGAATATTCTTTATCACTTCAAATTTACATTTGTGGAGTATAAGAATCAATATAAGACGCAGTGGGAACACACCATGACAATTCCAGTCATTCCATTAGAAAATACTTTTTCTTATCTCCCCCTAACGATGGGAATAATGTCTCATTGGAGTGATAACCCGCAAATCTAGCGGTAAAAGTTCTCCTGCCAAAAGTTTTAAAATGCGGATAATTGTTGGGAACTCATTTCCAACATAACTACTTAATAGTTTTGAAGACCCATCATAGTACGATGTGGAGTAGTAATGGCACATATATAGTGAAACCAAAAATGCATAAGAACACGAATATCAGGCTTAAATCCAGTTATCAACTGGTACGCAGAAAAGGTTGACTAATATTGGGTTCTAAAAACGAATTAATTAAAGATGCGCGTAATATTGCATATCCCCAAAGCAATAAAAGGTAGGTTGGTACTCATAACCTATTCCTTAGGCACCATTTGTAACCTTTGATAGTAGCTTATGCGAGACCATTGGGTATAAGATGCTATATATTGATCCTATTAAACATGCAATATTCATCAAGTCCTTTTGATGTAAATTCTCTAGCATTAACAAGGATGGTTAGCCTTTTCCCTTTGCATTGTGTAGTATGTGCTAGCAGTTTTCAAACGCAAATTTCTTGGTAACTATAACTAGTCCAAAAATGTCAAAACATTCACCAGAGCCATAAGTCACTTTAATGGTCCGCATTCTGCATGAATATTTTTCTAAAGATCACCTTGTTTTCTTTGTAATATGGAATTTTTACCATTTGCATCTTAGGATTGTCTCGATCCTGTTTTACTGAAGACTTTGTAAAAATGAGTGATATGCTCTCTTACTTAAAAGCATAATGAGAGGGAGGAGGGGTTGTGCATCTAGTACTTTAGAAAACACTTATTAAGAGATATGTCATTACTTCGCATTCTGTCAATATTGTTCCCATTTTTGTTCACTCAAATAAAGTGATGTTCGCATGAGTCCTTTCAAAACGATCATCATGTCACAACCAATATGCCTTATGGTTATGTCAAAGTCTTTATGAATCAATCCCAATCAGTTCATTGTTGGGTTTAAGATGGATTCAGTTACTCAAGTTCCAGTGATTTACAATTCACTAGATTGACACATTAATTTTCGAAGAATATGCTTCCTTCCACATTCATTAAAAATAATTTATAGATGCAATCAACTCCATTCTCACTGTAAGTTTCCGAAAAGGTAGGTAATAGTTCACGCATGAACACCTTTTGGTGTGATTAGCCCTTAGTATATATAGAGCTTAAACATTGAGTCTTGACAGATTTAATAAGTGATGTGGCCTTATTATGTAACAAAAGTCGGATTCAACTCAAATAATTTAGAATAAATATATGTTACATTTCATCCAGATATATCCCAAGTGCTTTAGAGAATTTATGTCTCGTGGGAATGATGTACTTTTCATTCCATACGCGCAAACATTCTATCTAGTTCAATTAAATAGTCAATTGGCTAGGCAAAGTTCTTGTTGCCATTAAAGTTGATGTGAAAATTGGTTGATACTATGATACACACATTACATTGTATATATACCAATACATATGACCAAGTGCATTTCCAAATCATTCATTTATGATGGAAGCTAGAATTACATTTTAGCTTCATCCATGATATATAAGTCCCTTTTCTCATGCTTTATATGAGTCATTACGTCTAACCCTTATTACTTTGGGGTTCTTTCCATTTTCAATTTTGGTACATTTAGCTTAATTTGAGAAATTTCTTTATCTCATTAGGCCAAGAGAATCACACTACACATGTCAACCAATTACTTTAGGTTGAATATATTACTAAAAAAATAATTAATTCTCTTGTTGTCATACTTCAAAATATATAGGTTCGTTAGTATTATGGATGAAGTAGAGAAATGAAAATTTTCCGACTCAAATAAAAAAAAAATTGGGAGTTCTTCCACAAAAAAATAAAATAAAAATTGGAAAATACATGTGATTTTATTTGAACATATGTTTTGAAAACCACTGACAGATTAATAGTCGAGCAAGTGGATACATTCCATGGAACATTCAAATTTTTGGGAAAATATCAAGTATCCAATAATGGTGCTCAAGTACTTCTAAGCCGCAAATGAATACATTTGAATCGATTTGGTACAACCAATTGAACTAAAGACACCATTTAACTATTGCCAATATCATATTCAAGAGAACAAAATAACATTAAGAGTAAAATTCTTAATGATCGAGATAACCAATCATAATTTAAATTGACTGTTTATATAATATGGACTTATCTTAAAACAAAAATAAACAAAACTAGGCATGCTCTAAAAACAAATAAATAAGCCTAGCAAGTACTCAATGTAAATGCCCACGTTATAGTTACGTACCTAGAAATTTGGTTCCCCATGTGCATAGACAGAACCGGAACAGCTTTAGCCGCGCATGGCCCAAAACCAGGGCGAGAACAGGACAGCGGGACCAAAACTGGAACAAGTTCAGGGTTGGTCCGGGATGGATCGGTTCAGGGTTGGTCCGGGATGGGATGGACCGGTCAGGGCCTTTTCTTTCTGACCTAATTCCTCCTCCTCTTTCCAGCGGACGAGAACTGTGTGATCAATAGCCTCACAAACAAACTAAAAAAAAAATGAATGTACATCACACGTATTAGAATCCATCTTTACATATGAATATTTTATTATAAAAATATAATCATGGTATATAATAGATTCAAAACAATTTTCTCATTAGTTGATTAAATTAAACAAAATCGATCATGGAGAACAAAAATAAATCATGATATATCCCCAAAACAATAATCAAAACAAATCCTCAATTCCTGATTAAATCAATTTTTACCCAGATTTAATAAACCCCATCAATCAATCCATTTCCAACATAGATTTAATAAACCCAATTAATTTAGATATGTCAATATCAAAAACAGGGGAAGGGGAAAAAAAAAGAGAAAATTGATCCAACTTATCTGATTTGACGATAACAATTCCGTCGATCCCAACGTAGTGTATTTGATATCAACCCAAAGATAAAAAGGAAAAAATCAAAATCAAAATCCATTGCCGCAGGGTTAGAGCTCGTGGTGATAACGTTTTGTAGTATCGATTAGGTTAAAGCAACATATAGAGATGGAGAAGGAGAAGAACTTCTTATTGATAAAGAGGCATTAGCCATTACATAATACAAGGTTCTAATATATAGGGAAGGGAAAACCTAGTCGTCTAATGGAACACACATCCATGGGCCACATTCCCTATAACACCCCCCCTTGTGCGGTTCAATAAGACCCTAGATACTATATCAACCCTACTCGATCCCACACGTGCAGACGACATGGTTTAGGGGCATTTAGGTAAGTTAACGCATCGACAAACGCCTGACCCGTGACATAACTTGGCAGTAAACGGCTGGGTGACCATTTTGCTAATACTTTGTAACAATGGGATCATTTTGTGAACCGGAATAGTAAAGTGTGACTAGTTTTGTAAATACTCTTAGCTAATTTACAATCAATCATAGCCCTCCACACCATGTGTGTAACCAATAAAAACGGCAAAGATTTCGAAATACGGTTATATATGAAAACCCAACATACCAACCGTAGATTATTTAAGGTCAACTTCGAAAGATAAAAACCCAATCGTAACTGGTTTATGATGAGATTTGTTTCTCAATTTTAACTAGTTACGGTTAGGAGTTCGTCATCACCTAACCGAAAGCCAGTATTACAGTTGGCTACAAAGGAAGAACCGAAACGTAAGTTAACTCTGAAAATCTAAAAATCCAATTTTTTTACATACAATGTTGAGTAATAAAAATGACATTTGAGTTAAGTTAGAGATAAACCTAATTATTCCCGGCCTTTAATTTCTTCACTTTAGTTATTACAAAATTATTACAAATAAGGATTTTTTTTTTTCTGAAGCATCAAATAAGGATTGTTTAGTCATTACAAAATTATTTAAGATAAGGGGTTTTTGAAATTACTTATGGGTGATCCGTTTTTGTCCTATTAGGTGACGCCCCTCTAATGGAATGTGAGGCCCCAATAATAGCCTTCAAAAAAACAAGCAAACGGTTAAAAGCTACGTTTCCGTGAAAGAGGTAACAAAGGTTACACTCCATACCCTATATTTTTTTTTTCCTTTATTTCATTAATAAAGCTTCTAAAGTTTAACAGTCTGGGGTTAGCCCAGTTGGCCAGGAGCCCGACTCTCAAGGAGGAGGTCAGGAGTTCGAGTCTCCACTCAAATATTGGAGTACTCGTGTAATTATACTAACTTTACTATGGGGTTCATGGGGACGAGTTTTCTCAGTAGGGAGTAAGCCGGTGACTACGCTGCCAGGGGGCAGGACGGGCCTATGCCTAGTTTCAAAAAAAAAAAAAAAAAAACTTCTAAAGTTTTGATATATTTTAGTTTTTTTTTTTTTTTTTTAAAATAAGTTTTACTTTCATTTAAAGTAGTGAAAGCCAAAGCACCAAATCCATATCCTTGTGCATTGCATTTTTCTAAATACTTGGTATTTTTGCGACTGACAAAGATCCTTGATAGCCTGCCCCCTTCCAAAGTACGACCATTACTCCTAAAGAAAGGGCGACACAATCGTAACATCGAAGCGAACGTCCCGACCATTGTCCCAATTGAGCACAAGAACATCTGCCGGTCTCAAAGAAGTACCGTTGTTCGCAAGCATACCCAAGTCCACCTCTTTCCGTGCAGCCACCCCAGCTCGATAACATGATGTCCGCAATCGTGTCGCGTACTAAATCATGTCGAAATTTTAAACCAACTTCATTTGTACGATTGCAATCGCATGGTCACCAAAAGCATCCATCTCTCTCTTAAGTAAGGGGCACAAACTACCTGGTTCAAACAAGGGAATACCAAGTCTATAACATAATACCGCACTAAACTCGCCTCGAACCAATTTGCTTGATTTAAACCAGGGATGGGGATAGCCATTAAGAAATCCAGGGAATGCTTCATTTGGTTGTTCGCCATAGGAAAGAATCACGTTCGAGACAACTTGAATTGGGAAGTCAAGTTCTTCTTTCCGCATCAAAATGAACAGTTGCCAGAGTTGACATAGAATGGTTGGCGGTGTTATCGACGCATATAGGAGAAACAGGGACTACACAAAGAGTTAAAAGAAGTTGCAAGCACGCTCAAGATGGGAGCTAAAACCACCGATGCCGGTGTGCCTCAATATGACATAGATTGCGGTTCTAGTGTTTCCAAGCACGACGCCAAATAATGAGTAATTCATAGTGTCTTGCATCGAGTAAACACCAAAACCACCTAGTCCGAGGGGCGGCGTGGAAAATCGCATTTGCAAGGGGCCGAACCTGGACCATCTCCGTTATTATATGTTGTAGGAACTTGTAGAGACGAAGTCAAACAAATCTTGAGCCGCAAAAGTGCAGTCTGGAAAGGTAGTGCGTAAAGAAAAATATAAGCGAGAAACCCAACAGGTGTTTCCTTGTTCGGAACATTCTCTTGTATTATTCCTTCATCATTAGGTGTATTTTGTAAATAAAATCCCCATGACATTTTTATATAGTGTTTGTTTTATATAAAAAATAGATAGATAATAAAGGGTAATCTAGTAAAATTTAATAGTTTCCTAAATATTTTGACAAAGTCAAAGAAGACTAAAATAAAAATAAAATAAAAATAAAGATGGAGTATTTGATTACTTCATTTTCCTCTAAGTTTCAACATCGAAAGAAGAACCTTTCGGTCCGTTCCTTATTACCTTCAAAAAACTACATAACTGATTTTTAAAAAAAAAAAAACATATATATAACAAACAACACTTTGTAGTTCACAATCCAAAACACAAAACCAGAACCGATTCCCCTTTCTTTAAAACATATCTCCCTCGCATCACCAATCACCATCATTTCCTTATATAACAATGGTAAGTGAATACAAGAAGGCTAACCCTGAGACAAAGAAATCAACAGTTCTGATGCCGCTATTATCAATAGATTTTATGAGTCTCTGAGAGTACTATCTGTTGTCCGTGAAAACCATTGACGCAAAAGAAAGTTCAGCAGCCATTTCTGCAGCCAAATCAGTTTCTGATTGAGTAGTTACAAATATAGGTATCTATTCAACGTCTTCAGGCCTCTACCGACAGTTGTCTGAAAAGTTTGAAGATATATCCACCTGTTAAATACATCAAGAGACTTTATTCAAGTTGAGAGCGGGAACTTGCTTAGAAATTTCTTGTCTGTCTACTATTCCTTGGAAGAGGATGGAGTTACCTGAGAGACAATGACGCCGGCAGAAGCGTCAAAGGAAGCGAGTAAGTAGTCAGTACCCCACTTGATTATGTCTTTAGGTGCTCATATTCACCTAAATCTACAAATTTCTGCCGGTATTCGATTGCGCTCCATCTTAGAATTTTCAAAGAATACGCCATTGGGTAAGTATATTTGATAATTCCTATTGCATCATAAAACCGTCCAGACACATAATCATTCACTCCACAACCTCTTCTCTGGGGAATTCTTTTTTTGCCTGGAAATTTCCCAGCTTAGATTATGTCTTTTAAGAGACACTTACACATCTGTGCGTCAAAGAAGAGAAGAGATTTATGCAACACAATGCCATATTTATCCCCCGTGTTCTCTTTTTGATGTTTTGGAAAATTCTGTATAATGGTAATAAGAACTGCAATAATCAATACAATAAGAAATATGATTAAACTAGACATGAATTTGTTCCTATTGCATGTATATCCACAAAATTTAACAATCTTCTTGTTGGGGTTGCTTGTTTTTTTTTTTTTAATTTCCAAGAATCTTTGATTTGCTTCAATATCTGATTATCTAGTTCAATCATCTTTTTTTCTTGGTTGATTTCTAGCAATCAATTCACTTCACTTTCTTGGTTAGTTATCTGCTTCCTTTGAGTCATCTGATTCATCTCTATCTCCATGTTTTGAGTCATTTCTACAGATTGGTATTACAAAACAAGCATGTGATAGTAGTTTTGAAATAAACTCTCACTCTGTTTCAACTCTGGTTCAGTCTTGGTAGATGTAAATATAAATTCTAACTCGATCATAAAGTAGTCTTATGTCTAGTAATTTCACAGTGTAACCACTATACATAAAATTGGGCATTTAGATAACTACATTGTAAACTAGTAGCACTTTCCAACCATGACCACATATAATAAAATACAGTTTGCGCAAGACTTGTAAAGAAATGGCAATATTCAAGGTGACCATTCTGAGCACTAGTATTTTTTTTGGAAACATAGGTGTTATTTAATTTGTGTTATTTGTGATGCCATATAAATCACATATACATACATGTGTATTTTATTTTTATTGCTCCAACATACCAGCATAGTATTTATAATAGATTTTTGGGTACACATAAAGTTCGATGTAGTAACAATATTTAAGAGGATATTTGAGTTATACAGTTAGAAACATATAAAGGTTTTTTTTTCAAAATTAGAACTTGAAATTTTAGTTTTATTTACTTTGTATTTGTAATCATGAAACGAATCCAATATAACTTTTCTTATACCAATGAGGAAGGCATACTTAGGTCGTGTAAGTTTCAACGATTCTTGACTGTTGCACTTTACAAAAAAACGTGCAAATAAAAGAAATTTCAATATTATATGATATGTATTTTTGTGTAAGCTTTATATATCTCTTTTAATTTGTTATGTCAGTTCTATTTGAGAAAGAACTAATGTTTATATTTAACGTCACCTTAGATATATGGCTACGTGTAATGCTTTACACGAAGGTATTTATCTGTCAGATAACTTTCCTTTTTATTCCAAGAGAAAACCAACAAGGGAGAATTATGTTAAATTAGACCCGTTCTAGTATTTAACGCACTTATTGCATAGTAGTTGCGATGTAATCATTTATAAATATTTTCACAAACATATTTGAACTATTTTCAATAATAAAAAGTGTGATTAGGATGATACAATATCCTCACCTATTTGATGTATACAAAATATTTTCCACATCCTCCTAACATTCATGGCAGTGTAAATTTGTGCTCCCTATTATACCGGGGTGCACAATACAAATGCTATTATTTGTTGAAAAAGTCAACAAAAACCGCCTCATTTTTGAACTTTTTTTTTTCCATTTATTATTACATAATTTTTATGTTAGTAATGAAATTTTTCTTTTAGTCTCACCCCAATTAAAATAAGCCTCCTTTTAGTAATTTAATTTTCATAATGGCTAATATGCGCTTGCATCAATAACCCTAATTAATTTTTAATGACTAATGAAACTCAGTTAATATAAATCAAGTGATTTAGTGTTAATCTTAGCCTCGGCTTGAGTCTTTTTCGTTTATTACAATCTTTTTCTTTCGAAAAAAAAAGTGATTTAGTGTTAAATGATTGTTTTAAACGTAATAAAACTTTTTTTTTTGTTTCTTTTCCTTTTTCTGAAAAGGAACAGTTCGGCTCACAATGGATAAGCCGAGCTTTATGTTGGGAAAGTTTGGCTCATTCGAAAAAAAAAAACAAGAAAGAGTCGAACCTTTGGTATAGTGTTCGGATGATATATTTTCTATTTCAATGATCAGCCAAACATTGAGCATATGCATGGTTCGCATCATTAAAAAAACATGAAGAGCCGAACCTTAATTATACCGAAGGTTCGGCTTATAATTTTGATCAAATTGCAAGCCGAACATGTTTTTTACAACAAAACTATTTGAGGAATTTCCTTGCAATATATTCAATTTGGACAACAACCAATATTCATTACCATCATTGAAAGTCACAAAATAACCTAATTAAATCACCTTAAACTATAGGGTAGCCTAAACATTGTATGCATGCAACAATCACTGCTACAATGATTTAACAACCAATTAAGATTAGAAAGCATGCAAACCATCCTTTGAGACTGACTTCTTCATCGAGTTCTTTCATAATAGCGCCCTTCTTGGATATATTCTTGAGCATGGACTGATGGATAAATCACATTGCATAAGATATCATTCATGTAGTTAAGGAACCTACAACTGCAAACTAGAACTAGTGAAATAGAAGTCTGTCAAAAATGAGACTTCCTCTCATTCTTTGTAATCACATGTCCAGCCTCTATTTAAGTATTTTAACATTGCATTGAGGAACTAGGATCCACCATTTTTCCAGTTGATTGCGAAGAACAACTAACATGGTTCTGAATAGAATACATATCATAAAAACCAGCTGACCATTTCATTATGAAAACAATTGATCTAGAATCTCTTGCTTTAAAATAAAATTACCTTCAGATGGATGCTCGAATCATGAATCAACAATTTATCTGAGAAGCTCCGTCTTCTGAATCCAGAGATGTGTATTCAACATACCCCATGCACCATCGAAAGCATTCAAATTAGTCTCAAAGTTAACCTTATTATAATAACATCAAACATACTACAAGAACACTTGGAAAAAAAACCCAAAACAAAACCAATATTAAAACACCAAAATTACATCCATTCCAAAAGGATGGTAAGAAAACCACAAAGCTTTCAGCAGAATGATGATTATATTCTAGTGGATTTAAATGATGATTTGAGAATGCAGGGGGTTAAACTTTTAACTCATAAACTTTCTTACGCATGAATAACTACCGTACATCTGGTGAGTGTTATATAAAACAACAACAAAATGGATGCGAAAATAGTCCACTAATGAAACACAATACAAATCAGTAAAAGGTAAAAATAATTGAATCGAACACCTTGCTTGTATTCCATTCTGATTCAGTTGTTTAACAACAACATCCAACTTCTCAATTCTCACAATCATCATTATACTCATCATCACCACCATACCACCACCACCATTAGTATTAACTTAACAACACCAAAATCAATACAAAAACAAAACGAAATTAATCAGAAACCACGAAGAAAATGATTAGTAGAGAGAGATTCAAACAAATCAAAACAAAAAAGTTTTAATTAGAAACAACAATGGTTAAAGAAGCATAAGTTCTCAGCAATTAACAACAAAATCACCACGAACTCAACACCAAGTATTGAGCAGTGATATAACAAGCTGCAACACCGAACATATATTGGCCTAACCAAATGCAATTTAAAATCTACTGAAACTTCTCAGCTATTATAATGAGATTTAATTGGAACGAAAACTCACCTTTCAAGCAATTCAATTACAGAACTCAAACATATTCAATTGTCTCAAAATTAATTCAAACACCTTAAGGTCAAATTCACCCAATCGAAAAGAAAATCCCAAATCTAATGAAAAAATTTCAGTAAATGAAAGATGTCTAATAAAAAATGAAATTTTAGGGTTAAACGTATTCATATAAAAACTTCCTATCATCGGAAATGATAGCCTCTATATTCCTCTCACCTAATTTTTTTATTTCTTGGTGAAGGTGAAAAAGCGGGGGTCTAACAACCACACCCGATATTTCGTTTGACAATCTGAATAAAAAAACTCCAATATACTTTCAAGAGAATCAACTAGACAGTAAGATTCAATATAGAGAAAAGTATATCAAAGAGTTTTGTCTGTTTCACAATATAATCAGCAAGTCAAACAGATAGAAATCAGCGATCTTAATTATTATGAGAAACAACTTGAACAGTACCAAAGACCAATGTTCAAGTGTCAATCAATTTAAATCAACAACCAAAGGTTGGATTATCTAATTGCTTGATCTTAATGCACAACCTATGATATTTCAATTATATAAAAAAATATAATGCGGAAAAGAAATAACAGACACCAGAATTTTGTTAACGAGGAAAACCGAAAATGCTGAAAAACCCCGGGACCTAATCCATATTTGAACACCACATTGTATTAAGCCACTACAGACACTAGCCTACTACCAATGAACTTCGGACTGGACTGTAGTTGAACCATAATCAATCTCACACTGATACAAGGTACAGTTACGCACCTTACGTCTTTGATAACAGAAGGATACTACACACTTGGTTCCCATAGATGATCTCACCCACAACCAAGAGTTGCTACGACCCAAAGTCGAAGACTTGAATAAAAAAATCTGTATCACACAGAAAATTCTATGATAATAGATAAATATGTCTCCCACAGATAAACCTACGAGTTTGTTCCGTCTTTTGATAGAAATCAAGGTGAACAAAAACCAATAGATAAACCGAACTTATATTCCCGAAGAACAGCCTAGAATTATCAATCACCTCACAATAATATTAATCGTATGGTAGCGAAACAAGATATTGCGGAATCAGAAATGATGAGACGAAGATGTTTGTGATTGTTTTTTATCTTGCTGTTGGTGGTGGTTTTTAGCTTAGGGTTAAAATCGTAAAACCTTAAACCTTAGTCAGACAGTGATGTCACAGGATTTAAGTAATAATCTTTTACTAGGCGCATTTATTGAAACCTTTAATGTGTATGTGAAAAATTATCGGGGTATCTTTTTTAATACCAATTAGGGTTACGACAAGCCAAACCCTAATTCCCACGTGTGCCAAGGGCAAACCATGACAGCCACACCTACCGCTCCAAGGCATGCCAACCATGCTAGTTGCACCCCTGTGCCAATGGAAAACCATGCCAGCCACACCAACCGCGCCAAGGCATGCCAACCATGCTAGACGCACCCCTGTGCCAATGGAAAACCATGCCATCCACACCTACCACGCCATGCCAAACACACCTCTCCATGGCCACATGACAACTTATCCGCGCCACCATACTGGCCTTACCTATGCGGCTACCAAAACGAAGGCATGCAACAATCAACGATTGCCCTTCAATCCCAAGAGAAAATCCTGGATGTCTAAGGTTACCAAATGACCTTTGGCCCAAAACCCTAGATTGGTCACGAACCTAGGTTGGATCACGCAAAACCCTTGGCCTCACATGACAAGCCAAAACCGCACCTAGCAAAGCTATCCACGCCATGCACCCATGGCAAACCCTTGGCCCCATATGCCAAGCCAAAATCGCACCTAGCCAATCGAGACACGCCATGCGCCCATGGCAAACCCTTGACCCCACATACCAAGCCCAAAACGCACCTAGCCACGCCATACTCCCATGGCAAAGCCTTGGTCCCATATTCCAAGCCCAAACCGCACCTAGCCAAGCTAGACACGCCATGCGCCCATGGAAATCCATTGGCCCCACATGCCAAGCCAAAACCGCACCTAACCAAGCTAGCCGCACCATGCGCCCATAAGGAAACCCTTGGCCCCACATGCCAAACCATTCCATGCCAACAGCATGCCAACCTAGCTGTGCTACCATGCTGGCCTCCCTACGCGCCTACCTAAACGTAGACGTGTAATACTCAACGGTTACCCTTCAAACCCAGGAACCAATCCTAGCCATCCAAGGTTACCAGACAACGCGTGGTGACCTTTGGCCCAAAAACCTAAGTTTGGACACGCCAAACCACGCCACGCCACCATACTGGCCTTCCCTACGCGGCTACCAAAATGAAGACGTGCAACAATCAATGGTTTCCCTTCAATCCCAGGAGCAAATCCCAGCCATCCAAGGTTACCAGACAACGCATGGTAACCTTTGGCCTGAAAACCTATGTTCGTCCACGCGAAACCATGCCATGCCAACCTCGCTGCGCCACCATGGCATGCCAACTTAGCCGCGCCACCGTACTGGCCTTCCATATGCGGCCACCAACGAACGAAAGCGTGTGACGATCAATGGATACCTTTCCTCTTAAGATGCAAGATCTCGACCATCGAAGGTCACCAAGGTACTAAGTCTCTCAAGATCGACTTTCCAGGCAACAACGACATGCCACATGTTTTCCACAAAAATATTCGAGACATCAAACACATATCACAAACTGTGGGATCCTCTTTGGGTATTGGTTTGGCGGTTTATAACGTGCGGCGTACACTACGCTCGTTATAAGGAAGTGTCATAAGGGTGAGGCGGTTAGTAAATACAGGGAGTTAAAGGTGAAACGTTCATGAGATATCAATTCCATGCGTTAACAATTTTATGGAACATCAATTCCATGCATACGGTTAACACCTCCTCCCATTTACTTACCCATTTTTCCATTCCTTAATGATACCAGGGTACGTTTCACTTCGACTTGTATAAATAGGTCATACCTATTTCCACATAACAACAAGTTCATTCGGGAATATACAACACTCAGAAAATACTTGCTAGCTTACCATTTGTTAGCCTTCCCACTTTTCTGATACAAGTCGTAGTAACACAATTACTCTTCCAGAATAAACTATTCTGGTCTCATCACTTTCCTTGCTTCCCTTCACAAAACCAACCCATTCTCCTCCACTTTGTGACCAAAGAAAGTCCGGAACGACCATTTCTGGGTTTAGGCTATACTTGTACAGATTGATCTCTCGAATCTAAAGTACTCCCTTGCAGTACATTGTTTAGGGTTTAAATTGTTTCTCACCCGCACACCCGAAATTACCGAAATCAGCAAAAACCATTTTCACCTACAAACAATTGGCGACTACAGCGGGAGGTTCGATATTTTGGTTACAATGTCAATTTTCGACCGTCAGTATCGTTCTTCGACCCAGACGTTAAGAAGGTAGAGGAAGACGATCCACTCCGACTCAGTTACCCGACGACTCGATTATCAGTCATGACACGAAAATGCATGAATGAGGACTTCCAAGAGGTTAAAAGCAAAACGATCCACCCGAGGGTCAACGGCTCGGTTAATCAGACAGCTCAGTACTGACTGGGGACTTCCCACGGCCGCGTTTCTCATAAAGATTGGTCCTATAATTGGAAGGTTTACTTTTCATCAGAAAACCTAAGAAACCGATTAAGTGTTACCTATACAAAATACATGGTTTGATTTTTCAAGTTTCACAAGAATTATAAGACCGATAACCATGTTATGTTTCATCCCATGTCATCTACCAATACACGGTTCCATGGTTTCCCTGGGATGTTTGCGCCACTTTTAATCATAGCCAGAAACAATCCTAAACATTTCATTTCAAAAGAATAATCCAAAACCTTCATGGTAACATTTATATATCAACCCAAGAAAACTAGAAAATCAAAAAACATAAACTAGGCGTCTTATTTGCCTTTCAAAATAAAAAAACCCTAAAGATAAGAGGTTCAAAAGACAGAAATATATTCAAGGAAAGGTTTTCAGCAGAGACTCTCTCCTCTTATCAAAGGCCTCCCTTGTACTATGGAGAGCCGCCCTCTTCAATTTCATCTGCTTGCACAAATTTTTGAATTCCGCTTCCTGCTTCTTCACCATATATGCGGAAGGACCTTCAACTGCTCCGGCCAACAAATTTTCGACATCAGAGAGGCCTTCAACGAACCAAGGGACATTGAATTCGAAGTCCCCGCACACGTCACGATGGAACCTCCAGATCGAGATTACATTCTTAGAAACCGTATTACCAGTCACATTGCATATATCTTCAATCGAGGACAAAGCTTCCTCCACCCGCTTGGACAACGCGTGTCGACTAGTGATATTTTTAGTCCTGGAAATATGGTCATAGATTTTCCATATCTTGGTATACAATGTCGCATGTTTAGCTGGAACGCTAAATCCACCGATCAACACATGACCCGGAAAAGGGACCAGATATGGAGGATTGAATATGGCTCCTGCAACTGAGTCAGCAACAAGCAAGAGATCCCTAACTACAATTTCACCAGCGTGCCCCTGAGTTCTCTCCGCCATCTGAGTCATGTCAGCACCCTCGGGATGATGAATTTCAATGTCCAAGTCACTAGCTGGCACGGCTTCTGCAATTAGAAGTACATCTACGTCTTCACTCTGGCGAATTTTCACTTGAAGACCATTCCCAAGAACGGTTTCCTCCTATAATATCAAAATTTAGTTTTACTTCAAAAAAAAAAAAAAAAAAAAAGAAAAAGAAAAACATGGAGAAGACTCACTAATTCAGTTTCAGACTGACTAGAGGAAGATTCATCATTGTTATCGGAAGAACTACTCTCTCAATTGCAGGACTCTGAACTTTCATCCTTTTCGGAATCCCCATCACCATGGACTCGGCATCGCCACCCTCCATTTCGAAAAACGATGTTCTCTTACTATTTGCAAGTTTGGCAAAAGGTGTTCGTGCTACTGACACCCATGACGAGATACACGGACACATTCTTATAAAATAAATATGGATATAAACTATCCAACTGAAGCCAAGAGGAAAGACATACGTACCCACATGTTGGATGAACTAAAAGTCGGTGGAGTTGCAGAATCTGACTTGAAACAACCCCCACGGTTCTTAAACCTTCGCTCCTTCGATTGGGGACTGTCCACGTCCAGAACTACATATCTTTTTTTGGGCAAAAAAGTATCCCTCAACAACAGATGTTTTGCTAAAATCATGGCAGAAGGATTACCACGAGTGTTATCCACTACGAATTTTTCAAATTCCTAGATGACGAGGAATTCACTCTGCAAGAATGCGTTATACTTGGAGGTAGTCGAAGGATTTCGTTCCGAAAGCAAGAAGGGAGGCTTTTGCCCAGCGCAAGAATACTAGCGTCAAAAACGACCGGTAATGAGTCCTCTGGAGCTGCCAGCTGACGAAAGAGAGGAACCCCTTGGTCAAAACCCCTATGCCGGGCTGCCCGATTAATATTTTAAGGGACTTCCTGGCATGATCCTCGAAACAAAGATGGTATATAACCAGACGTGCAACTTCGCATGAATACAATCTCACCGACGCCAGATTCCCTCCACCAGAAATCAAAGACATGTTTGGAGCGGAAGAAAAAGTGTTAACCTGAACTATGGAAGTACACAGGGGGCCCATGGACGAAAATTATTGGCGCTTGAATTATCAAGGAAATCAGCCAGGTTTGATCCAGCTCTTGGGCGCCTAGTAGACTAGCGAAGTATTCTCGAACCACCACAAGATGCGGGAAGTGAAACCAACGGTTTAGGAGCGTATCCTTCAAAATGCTCCCATATCCACGCCTGGAGAAAAGCAACATGAACATACAAATCCACTTTCATGTAACCGTTTGAAGCACGCATGTCCGTAGCCAAATGGTCCAAATGTGTGTACAAAGAACCAAGAAACAAGCCTCCGATGGGGAGTACGACTCCTTTCGCCAATCTTATAGCAAAATTGACGAGCTCCAGCCTTATCTCCTTCTTACCAGAGCCGTCATCGAAAATATCCAGGGATAACCAGAGAGCCAAGAATGCTACGATGTGGAGTGAACTATTCTTCTAATCCGGTGCCTGCTCATCAGGGAACCATTGAGACATCCACCAGGCATATAAACACTTTGTTTCGTTCTCCTTTCGAACAAAGCATTTCGACTTCACAACCAAGGCGGTACGCATTTTTTCCTCATCATCAGACAGCTTGATGTTAAGGTTTCCTGTCATGGGAAGTTTCAGCAGGATATCCACACTTTCTAAGGATATAGTCAATTCTCCACATATACATATGGCCGTGTGAGTATCTGGACACCACCTGGAGATGAAAGCATCCGAACCCAGGATGTCTGTCCTAATTTGAAGTGATGCGGAAGCTGCGACAACATCAATGATTTTCACCTTGGTCAAACTAGCTCCTACACACTCTAAGATTATCATAAAATGCATCCATTTACCAAAAGAGTGTAATGGACTCACTGGGGTTTTGAAATCAATTAGAGAGGCGTAATACTCCTTCCTCTGTAGACAAAACCGTACTACATTTCTGGGAGGAACCGACCGATCCCCTCCCTCACTCTCCGAAATGGTTAGAAGCAATGGCACATGCTTAAGAGGACTTCTCTTGGCAGAGACTATCGTGAAGAATTCATCAGCCACGTTTGGATTGGAGTTACCAACGTCCTTCGGTATGGAAGAATTTTTCTCAAGCGATGTCATAACAAAGATCCTCTTACAGTACTTACGCCTTCCAAACAACTACAATGGAACAATACAGAGATAAATTATTACCAAAAGTGCACGAAAATTATTTTTTCACCCAAGACGCAAGCCAGTTCGTTTCAAGGACGTACCTTGCAGCACAGAATTCTTGTTCGAACGAGGAGGAGACACCCACCATGGGAACCATGCACATGGCCACCCCAAAACTAGGAATAAACCCTAAAAACTAGGTTTTCGTGGAAAAAGGATGGAAATTGCATGCTTACTTTGCACAGTGAGTTGATACGATCAACATTACTATGGTATTCATTCCTAAGTACTACTAAGAGCTCGTGCAAAACCTGCATACATCTAGGTGATGAGCACAAAAGTGCGACATATTTTCACCATAAATACATTAGCTGTGACTCATTTTATCACTAATAAACTTGTTTGTAGGTATTTTTGGCAAATAAACTCTTATGGAAAAAGTTGCTCGAAAAGTGGTTTTTGGCCCCCCGGAAAAAGTACTTAAGGCACCCCGAACGAGTGTTAAAGGCATCCTAGAAATGTGTTGGAAACACCCCATAAAAAGTGTTAAAGGCACTCCAAAAAAACGTTAAAGGAACCCTCTTTTTGGATAAGGGCACCCCATGCATCCAATTGTTAAAGGCACCTGTGTTTTGGATCAGGGCACTTCATCTTCAACAATTCGAATTTCAGTTTTGGCGGGAAAATGGCAGCAGATTTAGGGTTTCAGTTTTGGAGGTATTTGGGTGAGACTAAATGGGTGAATTCAAAAGGGCCTATTGTTAGGACCCAAACAGAGCTGGTATGGGTCTTCGTTTCAAGAAAAAGTGGCTAGAATTCGAATGGGAGTAAAACAGAAATGTACAAAACTAGGGATGGATTTTTAGAAGTGTTCGACAGAGATTCAATCACTATAATTTGATCAACTATGGAAAGTGGATCTACTCTTATCTCGAAGAAAAAACCCACAACACCCACGAGCCCACAATGTCGTTAGCAGAGGTATTCGGTATATTAAGACCTTATAAATGTGGACTCGTGGCAAATTCTCATCAGGCCGTAGCTAACGGGTGGTCTATTGCCATGACTAACAATTAGGTGTGGAAATATGTGACCTATAGCCACGGATCTAAGAATCCGTGGCAATAGGGACGTGGCTAAAAATCATTACTTTTGTAGTGAGAGTTTAGACCTGTTAGACATCCCAGTCAGTCTAGCTGACTTAACTGACTCATGTTGTCTGACTGAGTTGAGTTAACTCGGTAAACCCTGATTCGACTCATTGAGTTGACTAGTTTGACCTTTAATCATTTGACTTTGACCACGACTGTTGACTTGACCTTTAGACGTTGACCGTCAGTTGACCCAGTGGACTGTTAGTTACCGTTTGTTGACCAGATGGACTAGACCTTTGGTTATTGGGCTGGTTTAGGGGACATTGGCTTAGGACTAGTTTTCTTATAATTGATGAATTGGACCTCTTATGGTCTGAATCGACCTTTGGCTACTTCTACATAATGGTAGATATTAGTAAGACTTGTTTGATGAACTATAGATATTAGTAAACCTTAGATATGCTGAGGATAGATAAATAAAAAGGTGTAAAGTCATAAATGGGCTTAGAACCATTAGATAGAATTGTGTGATTCTTGTGTGAGCCTTTTTTGGCTAAACTCTTAGAGTGCTTGTATGATTAACAGTTAGACTATTAACAACTATCGATTCAAAGGATGAACTAGTGGATCGTGGATCTCGAGGTAGGCGTGGCTTGTCATCAAAAGAGGTGGGAATGCATTTGACTTTTTGTAATCATTATTATTGTTTTAATAAAAGTTTATGCTTAATAAACTCATGCATTGTCTACTCGTGCATTTCATGCTTTGTTTTAATTGCATTACGATAATTCTATTGAGTCTGCAAATCTTTCCATAATTTGGAAAGTACTTGTATTGTTTGCTTGAATTGTTATGGTAAATAAGGATTTCCACTTGGGGTGTATAGAATATTCTCCTTCGCATTTATATCTAGTGCTTTTATAAGTAATCAGAGTGGAAGTGGATTTAATATTAGTAATCGGAGTGGAAGTAGGCTTCAATATTATACATTGTTTGAAGAAGGAGTTTGTCCATATACTTGTTTGTTTATTTCAGTGACTTGGTCACTGTATGTTTCAAAAACGTGTAATGTTTTCCAAATCTTGCTTATGATTACTTAGAAGTTAAATGTTAATTATTCCCACTTTCAGTTTCAGTGACAGATCAGAGTAGCGCAGCAAAAGCTTCAAGTGTTGAGTTCGCTAGATGATTAACTTCTGCTATGTTTATTATGTTGCATATTCTTTGTAAACCAAATCACTATTTGTATATGATCATTTGAGAAGAGATTATATATATATATGTATATTTCAGAGCGGGGCTAGTTTTGGGTTAAGTTGTAGTAGATTTTTCTTATTTGAATGCTTAAGTATTTGATTTAGATTTGTTAGTGCCTCTTTATTTAGTTAAATTTTAGGTTTAGTAAGCTGCTAGCTTAGGGGGCGCTACAGTTGGAATTGGTAGTCGCAGTGGAGTTGAACTTACTAGATCATTTTACACGATTTTTCTATCAAAAGATTCATGATATCATTGGGGTTCACATGTGTTCTTGGCTTCTTGCCCATGATATGGGTACATATTCCATCGAAAAATCCACTTATTAGATGCATAGTTCATGATCATTTTATTTTGTTTTGGCATCAAATTCAATTTGTGCTTACGCAAACTATGGCATGCATTTTGGGTGGGTTGTTGAAAAGGGGTATTTGTATCACTTAAGGTCACAGCTAACGGGAAAAAAATGTTGAACTTCAATTCAGTTATCTTACTGGCATATACTACCAATGCATAAAACAAATGTTAGACTCATTACTACCAATGCTTAAATACACGGGGAAACTGTAAAAATGCCCCAATACGAGGTGCAATGTTGGATATCTGCCCCAATATTTAATGGAACGAGACATTTTTCCAACTATTTTTAACCTTGGGGCATATTTCCAACATTATACTCCATATTGGTGCATTTTCCCGATTTTCCCTAAACGCATTGGTAAACGGTTTGTAGTTTTCTTTACCTCTTTTCTCAAGTGTAACTATGAAACTCAGTTGATGGATCTTGACGCTTTTCCGCCTCGAAAAAATAACATTAAGTAGTCATTGGTAGGTTGCTAATCTATGCATATAAATTTGTATATTGATTTTTCATTTATATGCGTCTTTATAGGTTGCTAAAAAAATTTCTTTACACCAGGTGCAATCATACTTCATGGTTGATCATCTTGCATTATGTTAGAGGTTATTCGGGTTGTTAGCGTTCTTGATAACTATAAAGTTCTTTGCATTTTGGGGTCAGTACAGTGATGTTTATTTGTCTGCAAATTGTTGTTCTAAGGCAGTAATTTCTAGGCAGATACTATAGTGTATATGTAAGTTTAGTGATTTATTTGTTCGTACAGTTCCTCAATGTACGTTTATAGGGTGATTATGGGCAGACCGTGTGGAATGAATACACCAAAATCTCCCAGACACATCATATGTATGTTAATATGTATATATGTAAGCTCAATCTATATATAATTTACGAGCTCTCTCTCAAGAATCTTTTCCTCATCATGAAAATCAGAAGTTTGTTTTTTCATTCTATATTTCTTCTAATTTGGTCAGTCAAGGAAAGATCTACATATACATATATATGACTAGTGTGTTGTTGAATACTAAAGATGGGCATATACTGAGTAATGAGTTATCAGTTAAGGAAATATATCATAATTGAGTCATTAACACAAGTTCCTTGTTAGATTGTTTTTGAAGGCAGTTTTTGGGCATACAAGAAACATTTTGGGCATACAAATTTTATTTCCACCCAGGGTGGAAAAATAAGGGGTAGTGTAATTACTTATATATCCTCAAACAATTTAAATTACTAATATATCCTTACTCTTTTAATGGTTAGGTTCGGCTTGTACGATAATCATAATATGTGCCGAACATTTTTAGATGCTCTAAAGAAAAATTAATGGTTAGGTTCGGCTTGTACGATAATCATAATATCTGCCGAACCTAGTGCATTTATAAGATTCGGCTCACAATTAAGTTGTGTTTTTAGCCGAACTGTTCTTCACAAAAGCTTCCTGTAAGTGTATATGAACAATTCGGCTTGAAATTTCATGCAATTTCAAGCCGAACCTAGTCACAGAAAGAGATGCGTAGGGGTTCGGCGTATTCGATAATCATAATATGTGCCGAACCAATACAAAATTATTAACCCAGGAATGTACATGATCAGGTTCGGCTTATATTCTACTTATTCAAATAGCCGAACAATGTGTTTCCAACAGGTTCGGCGCTTTAATTTCTAAATATAAGCCGAACCCTAAATATTTTTTCTTCCAGACACGATTCGGTGTAGGGTTCGGCTTATTTGGACAATTCAAAACGAGCCGAACTAGGTAGGTTCGCTCTTAATCAACACTTCCAGCTAGCCGAACTGTTCATCCAAACTCGCCGAACCTTAGTGAAAAAACACAAACTTTTGATGATTTTAACCTACAAAAGCGAGATTAAACATAAGATATGTTGGAAAAAATCAACATTCTGACGATCAAAACCAGGAAAAAATCGTAACGAGAGAGCTACGCCCCCCCCAAACCCCCCCGGATAGTGGCAAGTAATCTTAAAACTACTCACTAATCAGATTTATTTTACCTAATCATTACTATTAACACTAATCCTAAAAGGGCATATTTGCCATTACCAAAAAAAATTGGTTAAGGGGCTTCTAATATTACTATTTACACTCCTATTTTGTCTTACTTGGTATGCCCAAAATGTTTTTGGTATACCCAAAAACTGCCTTCTTGTTTTTTGCTTAATTTTTGGGCTTTGTCAAGGTGTATGTTTGTTGCCTAGTCTGTTGGATCTCAACTTTTATTTTGGATTTCTCTTTAATGGGAAAAAAAAAGGTTATCCGGAATGGGAAACTGGGGGCATGACACTATCCGCATCAGCACTATAGCTTTTACCTATTGGTAGAGGATACTTCTTGCAACATATCTAACCAACAAATTTACACATCACCATTCTGAGGAATCAATTTATATCGTGTGATCCAATCATTCGATAAAACATACATTAGATATCAAAATGATTAGAACAATTTTTAAAACTAAAGAAAATTAATTGTGTGGAAACTTGGCCTTTGAATTTCATAGAAGGATGTCATAAAAGGATGTTACTGTTTTAAACTCATGATATTCTGGAAGACGTTCATTTCCCGGCCGGACAGAGATGGTGACCTCCAAACCTGCCTCCTTTGCAGAAACGGCCTCTTTAATATCATCTGTTATAAATAGTTTATAAGATCTCTGATGGCTTATCTACACGCAACAACTGGGCAATCTCCACATAACTACGCATTGCTTTTTTTGCTTCCTACAGTTGTGTCGAAAAATCCAGATAAATACTGTGTCAAGTCTCCATATATTGAATATCCGAAGAGAAGCTTCTGAGCTTCCCTGCTATCACTAGAATATATGTATACTTGAATGCCTGAATCCTTCCACCTTTCAAGAGCTTGTGGTACATCCTCAAAAACGTCACCCTTCAATTCATTATTTTTATATCCAATTCTCCATATATGACTCTGCAATTCCTTTAAGGAGGTAATTTTCCTATCAGATTTAATCATAACTTTCACGTTGGCTACCAAAGAATCAATCACTTGTTCCTTGCCGGCTTCATCAGGGGCAATGGGAAGGACACCAACAACACCTTGTTTCATATCGTGCTCGACTTGAGCACGCAACAACTTAATATCATCTTTGGTTTGTTGAGTATCATATGTTGCAGTTAAATGCTTCCTTATATTATCACGAGCATATGGGAAAAGAATGTCAGTTACAAATGTTGTAGGAGTTGTTGTCCCCTCGATGTCAAGAACAATACAGCCTCCATTACCGCCAGACGTAGCCTTAATCGATGAAATACCATTCATTGCTGCCAGAATCCCTGTTGGTTTAGACTGAGAAAGAGCAATGCAAAGAAGGAAAGTTGAAGTGTCACTAGAGACTGTGCTCTTTTTGCCTATTAGGGTTTTTATTAGGGTTTTGCAACTTGGGGGCTTTTGTGCTCGAGGGTTTTTAGCATATGGGGACCTATATGCTTTTTGATTAGAAGAGAAGATTTATTGAAGATGGAAGAATATACAAAAGTTCAACAAGAAGTAGATAAAAAAAGAAGAGATTACAACAATGTTAAACAAAAATGGCTTCCCAAGTATTAATAATAGCAGATGCAAAGTTTAGATGTACTCTTCTTCCAGCCGCATTTGCCCAAGAAAGGATTAAAGATTTCACTTCCATCTCTAAATCCGAATCTGTCTTGAATGAATGATTTGGCTCAAAAGTGCGCCTGTTTCTCTCTGTCCAAATAGTATAGGTAACATAAGCTGGGATTAAGCTCCATACAAAGTTCCCTGAGTTCGAAAAATTCCCATGGTACCTACCAAGTGCTAAAATTCTCATTTTAGTAGGAATAACCCAGGACCAACAGTTACTCGGAATTACCGCAGACCATAACTTGTATGCTATTTTGCAATGAAGAAAAATATGATCATGTGACTCAGTATCATATCCACAAAGAACACATGAATTGTATATATCCACCCCTTTAGCCTGTAACATATCGATAGTATTAAGCTTCTCATGCAATATGCACCAAACCAAAAAAAATTAATCTTTGGAGGAACTTGCTTATTCCAAACGAACTGAAAAGGGAAATCTGCAATGCCGTGATCTTCCACCATCTTTGTATAAAGAGTTTTGATGCTAAAAGAACCAGAGATGTGAAGGGACCATCTCCTGGTATCATGTAGGCCGTCTAAAATAGGTGGGTAATCACCAATCCTAAGCCTGAGCTCAGCGTAAAGATTTGCTTCAGATTCTGTTAGGTTCCGTGTAAAGTTGAAAAACCAGTTCCTATCCGGAGATATGACATCTGCGATCTTAGAATTCTTGTTTCTGGAAATCTTAAAAATCGAGGGGAAAGCAGCAGCGAGTGAAGTGTTACCACACCAAACATCATTCCAGAAAGAGATATCCTTTGCTTAATGAATAATCAGTACTGAGTTGAGACTTACTAGGTGAGCAGTCTCTGCAATTGTCTTCCAACAAGAGACTCCATGTGAAGATTTAATCTTTTGTTTATGGGGACCTATATGCTCGTGATAAGGTTATATGGAAATTATAAAAATAAAAACTTCTCTTCCAAGTTTCCAGTCAAAATAATATACTGTATATGTACATATACTGTATAATATATTGAAGTGTGTTTTCGAGTATTTCTCATGGAGTCATGGGCTGTATACTAGGTCTTTTGTACACTTGAGTTTCATATATACGAACTAGGACTCCTAAACTGACTCTAAAAGTCCTTGCTCATATGTTTGCAGAAGCTACTCTTCAAGGCGGGCTCGGTGGTTTCAAGGTCAAGGAAAACAGTACAAAGGTTCGTCACTTACAATTCGCTGACGATATCTTGGTCTTTGTAGATGTCGAGGTGGAGCAAATCAGCTATCTCAAATACATCCTTCTCCTTTTTAATGCTGCTTCTAGTTTGCAGAAGAATTTTTCAAAAACATGTTTATTTGCTTTAGGTGAGGGCAGTCGCACAAAGGAAGAAAAAACAAAAGACCAAGTTGTAAGATTGGTGGTGTTACCCGATTCCCTGGAGAGGCACCTGAGCCGTATTGAGGTAGCATGGAGTCTATCGAACATAGAGTGCACAACGGATCATATGTGAGCACCCCCATCATCTCATCATATAAAACCTAAATTTGGTAAGACCATTGCTACACGGGCCGTATTCAATTTTTCTGTGCCGTACTTAATCTGTCTGGCCCATTGCGTGGGGAGTATCCTACATTCCTCGGTGCCATCTTCCAAGCTCAGAGATGCTTCTTCTTTCCAATCCGGTGATATAGAATCAAACTCTATGCTTCTTCTTAAGTGGAACAGCAACCGCATCTTCTTCCCTATGTTGTAAAAGGTGTGCACCTTTGGCTCTTAAGCCCCAATAGGCGTTGGACCAGCGCCTAGCAAAAAAAGCGCCAAGGCGAGGCGAAACGACCATTTTTTTTTTGGGTGCCTTTGGCGCTTAGTGAGCGCTTATGCCATAGGCCAGGATAGGCGATGGGTTTGGCGCCTCGCCTCACCTAGCGCCTTTTACAACATAGCTTCTGCCTACAAATGTTTTCCCATTCTCAACAATCTATTTTAACACCAAAACTGCTGCGAACATTTTTGGCAACACTGTAACAAAGTCATAAGAAAGGTGAGCATAAATAAGTTTGGTGAAATCCCTGAGCCGGTTGTGCACCCAAAATGTAAGCAAATTATGGGAACTGATTAACTTGGTTATACCTGTTCCCTAAGCGAATATCGAAAACTTTTGCAAGAGTGTTGATAAATGAGAGATAACACCAAACTATGAGTCCGTGACCCCAGAAAGTAGTTCTTCCTGTAATTTCCATCAGCTAACAGTTTAGGTCTATAAAGTCATGACACAAAGTTGCATGGACCATGAAATGAAAATTTGTGGAATTTGATGATTCAAAAATGCACGCCTGATCCCATCACTTAAGCGAGATGGGTCTGCATCCGAAGCAAACAAGCAAGTACGCTGCAGAAACTTGCGGGCAAGCCCTTCTTACTCAATTAGAGAACAACCCATGAATCATGATTGGGGTAGAATAATCCCCAAAAGATGCTACTCTGACTCTATACGTGTAAGCTTTGAGAAGTCAGCAGACTGCAGTACAGAGTTAGACAATGTATAAATAAGATGGACAATGAAAGTAAAATATAACCCTCAGAATTGCAGAATATGTCACCAAGGCATTGAGTCATCCGGTCACGAAAAATGGTATTCTTTATATGAGAATATCGGCATCGACTCGATACGAGAACATTACTCATAATGGCCACAACGCAGCTCCCCAAGGAAATGGAATATGAGACCGCATAATCATAACTGGCTCGCTCCAATCTGTGAAATGAAGAATTCCTTCCACAACCTCCCCTATGGAGAAAATTAATTGATAACTTAATCTACCACTAATAAAGAAAGCATCGTAGGAAAACACTTAGTAATAATGTCTAACGAGTATCCGCAACACCAGATATATACCCTCATATTCCCTTTCCAAATCACGTACTGTTGGAACGGTTACGGATTTCACACCTGCAAAACAAGGGTTAAACACACAAAAAACTGAATTGCGTCTGAGTCACGACCAGGTCGCTCTCTTTAAGACGTTTCGTGGCTCTGCCTTGAGTTTTGTGCAAGCAGTCTCTCTTTGTCACAACGTCCCTAGGATAAAACAACCGAGAAAGAAAACCTCTTGTCGATCTCTCACGCACACGGTGAGAAATCGATCACTTTCACTCTTTTAATCTAGCTCAGAAAACTTGGTCTCTTGATTCACAAAAACAGTATATGGAAAAAACTCTTACTATTCTGCCTCTCAAAACTGGCTTATTATAGCCTTCGCAATTAAGACAAAAATTAATGGAAATAAATTTTGGTTTTAATTGTCTTCATAAAATCATGTGTAACAGTCCAAAAACAGTCAAGTAATTTATGCCAGAATAAATACAATTGAATCCGTAATTAAAACCTGTAAAAAAAGATTTGAAAAAATCTTTTAAAAAGAGTAAAAAATACTTTCCAAATTCAAGAGACCTCCCAAGACCCCCAAGGACGCGCTCCCGGACTAATGTTATATATATTATTTATATATATACCCATCAGTAGGGGAAGGGATTCGATCCTGAGACCTAACCCTCCAGGCCCAAAATGCTTAACCACTGGGCCAAGCTCGAATTGTTGATATAAATGTACAAAAGAATTATTTTAACACATATATCCCAACAATCCCCCACTTATATTTTTAAAATCATTGATCAAGATCCGTATAGTTATGCACATAAGCAAAGGTACCTTTCGGTTTTGAACCTTTACATAGTATTAAATTCTCCGAACTCTGACACAGAGTGAACATATGTCTTTGAACTCTATGGAGAGAAAGAATTACTCAATACACACACAACTATACTAAGAGTAAAGTCCTAAATGCCAGCACATTATGGCCTTGTGCTTATCCCACTTTCAATGAATGTTCTAGAGAACTGCCCATGTTCTCATAGAAAGCGGCCACACTTTCTCATTCACATAGGTGAGTCTATTAAAGGTACTCCTGTAGCTTGGTACCCCACTCTATACAGAGCTATAGACTTCATTAAGATTTAAAGAACTCAACCTTAACCCGCTTCAGGATATCATGCCATGGGAAAGAAGCATGATTCTATCTCCATATCATTTGTGAATCGTTATTCCCTTTGAACCTATTTCTAGGTTGGTATCCATCACAAGATGAATCAACTTCTAATGGGAAAAAGTCCCATGCCTTTAGAGGTATATACTACCTTTTCTCTAGCTAATCCTTTCGTCAAAGGATCAGATAAGTTCTCTTCTGAACTAACATGATCTACACGTACAACACTAGTTGTGAGAAACTCTCTAACTGTGTTGTGCTTTCGGCGCATTTGTCAATTCTTACCGTTATAAAAACAGTTTTGTACTTTTGCAATAGCCGCGGTACTATCACAATGGATCATAATAGCTGGTATCGGTCTATCCCATACAGGAATTTGAGAAAGCAAGTTTCTCAACCATCCCGCTTCTTCACTAGCTGCTGCTAGTGCTATCAATTCAGACTCCATCGTAGATTGAGCCAGAATTGTTTGTTTCTTTGACTTCCTAGACACAGCACCACCGGAAATATTAAACAAATATCCACCAGTGGCCTTGGAGTCATCTGAAATAGAGTTCCAATCAGCATCGCAGTATCCTTCAAGGACTGCAGGAAATATCTTATAGTGTAATCCTAGGTTAACGGTCTTTTTAAAATACCGCATAACCCTCTCAACTGCATTCCAGTGTTCCAAACCAGGACAACTAGTAAACCTACATAAAAGCCCCACTGCATTTGCAATGTATGGTCTAGTACAATCAGTTGCATAATGAAGACTACCAATTATAATAGCATATTCAGATTTTCTAATGCTATCACCAGTATTCTTAAATAATTTAACACCAGCATCAAAAGGAGTACTCACAGGTTTACAATCAAAATAGTTGTACTTCTTTAAAATCTTTTCAATATAATGAGACTGATCCAAAGAAATACCATCATTAGTTCTAGTAATCTTAATTCCCATAATTACACTAGCTTCACCCAAATCTTTCATTTCAAAGTTAGACTTAAGCATATTCTTAGTTTCTTCAACCACAGACAAGTTTGAACCAAAAATCAACAAATCATCCACATACAAACAAATCATGATGCATGCATTGTTTTCAAACTTATAATATATGCATTTGTCACTTTCATTAATTCTGAAACCATGTGAAATCATCAAATTATCAAATTTTTCATGCCATTTCTTAGGAGCTTGTTTCAAACCATAAAGTGACTTATCCAACTTACATACTTTTTGTTCTTGACTTGGAACAACAAAACCTTCAGGTTGTTCCATGTAAATATCTTATTCTAATTCACCATTTAAAAAAGATGTTTTAACATCCATTTGATGAACAACAAGATTATGCACAGCAGCAACAACAATCAAAACACGAAGAGAAGTCAATCTTGTAACAGGATAATAAGTATCAAAGAAATCTACATCTTCTCTTTGTCTATATCCTTTAGATACCAACCTAGCTTTGTATTTGTCTACTGAACCATCAGGGTTTAACTTCCTTTTAAGTACCCATTTACAACCTATTGCTTTATGATGTAGTACACAATATGGCAGAAATATACCTAGAGGAAAGGGAGCGGCGTACTCGTCGTCGTTGACAAATCAGCTCTTACGGTCCTATGGAAGAAACGTTTATGGTCAGTGGTATTATTTTGGTTGTCTTTGGCTATTTTAGTTAGGAAATAAGAAATTTGTTGCTGCTTATGGCATGTACAAATATTCTCTGTATTTGCATTGATTTTTAAATATCTTTAGCTTTATTTTCTAGGGTAAAACTTTTGTTTCCTAAAATCTTTAAAAGGGATGTGATGTTTCTTTGAGATGGAATTGGAGATTAATAATATTTACTTCCAGAAGAGAAGTTTCTATCAAAGTGATATGTTCTATTCGTTTCTATACTAACATCCTACACCATTTGGTATTCAGAATTTGGGTATTGATCCTTCAAACATGGTTCGTGGCAGAGGTTAGGGTGGTCCTCGCGTATCTATGGTTGATAAGGTGATGGAGAGAAATAGGTACGATAAACTCTCACACGCGGTTGAGAAGCTCTCCGGTCAAGTAGCTACCTTGCTGCAACGACATGAGCGCCGTCGTCTTCCTACGGATGAATCAGGCACCGAAGGAACCGATGATGAGGATACTGAAAACCCCTTTGCTAATGATAGAAGGGAGAAGTTGCATCATGAACTTGACTCTAGAAGTTGGGAATCATCATTCCGCGTAGAGATTCCTGAGTTTCATGGTAGTGGATTGACGCCGGAAGATTGTATCGACTGGTTTTCTACCGTGGAAGAAGTGCTTAAGTTTAATAGGGTACCTGCTGCTCGTGTGGTTCCTCTTGTTACTACCCGCTTTCGAGGAAGGGATGATGTTTGGTGGAGGAAATTGAAATCATCACGCATTCAACAAGGTAAACCACCTATTTCATCTTGGGCAAGGCTTGAAAAGTGTATGCGTACAGAGTTTTTACCTTTTAACTATACTCGAGAATTATATATTCGTCTTCAAAATCTTCGCCAAGGTTCTCTTTCAATTGACGAGTATACGAAAGAATTTTATGATTTGGTTACTCGGTCGGGAATTATGGAACCTGAAGAGCAACTTGTCTATCGCTACATATTTGCGCTAAACTTTTCAATACACACTTAATTTATTTGATTATTTTTCTGTTTCTGAAGTCCATTAGCGTGCTTTGCGTTTGGAAAAACAATTTTCCCGTAAGAATGTTACTGCGGCATTTAGCCGTCCTCCTATTGTCCCTTCACAAAATGCTTCCGCGCAACAGGGTGTTAGTATGCCATTGAAATCTGGTCCAAAGTGTTATCGTTGTGGAGATCCAGGTCATCTTGCGAATGACTGTCGTAAATCCGCTAGACCTAGTAAAGCATTACTAGTAGAAGTTGATACAAATGATGATTCTTTTGCTGACGCTGATGAGGATGAGCTAAATGAAGTATTTCTGCCGGGAGATCAAGGTGAATGCTTAATGGTTCTTCGTCGTTCTTTTTTGACTCCAAAAGTTGATGGTGATGAGTCGTGGTTACGAAAGAATATTTTCCAGACAACTTGCACCATTGATAGTAAGATTTTTCGTATGATAATCGACTCGGGTAGTTGTGAAAATGTCGTGTCGGAAGAAGCAGTTCGTAAGTTGAAGCTTCCAACTGAAAAGCATCCTCATCCTTATTCACCCCACTGGCTCAGCAAAGGGTCAGAGGTAACTATATCCAAACGATGTCTTGTCAAGTTTTCCATTGGATCTTTGTATGAAGATAGTGTTTGGTGTGATGTCGTGGTAATGGATGCTTGTCATATGTTGTTAGGACAACCGTGGAAATATGATAGGGATGTGACTCACGATGGTAAAAAGAATACTTATTCTTTCACTTTTAATACGGCACGCATTACTCTAGTCCCTACAAAAGAATCAGTTCCAAAAACTATATCTACTTTCGCTTCAAATTTACTTTCTTTGCGTGATTTTGAATCGGAAATGTTAGATGTTGGTATGGTGTTTTTGTTATCTGGTTTTTCTCGAGAAGATTCAACTGATGTGGTGGTTCCTCCATGTGTCCAATTTTTATTATCGGATTTTGCAGACATTTTTCCTACAGACCTTCCAAACGGGTTACCTCCTTCTCGGTCTATCCAACATCGAATTGATTTTGTACCAGGATAGGTTCTTCCTAATCGTCCACACTATCGTATGAGTCCTAAAGAGCATACTGAACTCCAACGTCAAGTTGGGGAACTATTGGATAAGGGTCTTATTAGGGAGAGTCTAAGTCCATGTGATGTTCCGGCTTTACTCATTCCTAATAAAGACGGTACTTAGAGGATGTGCGTAGATAGTCGTGATATTAATAAGATTACCGTAAAGTATCGCTTTCCTATTCCTCGTTTGGATGATTTGCTGGACCAATTTTATGGTGCCACTATTTTTAGCAAACTAGATTTGCGAAGCGGATACCATCAAATTCGTATTCGTCCAGGTGATGAGTGGAAAACAACTTTTAAGACTAGAGAAGGTCTATATGAATGGTTGGTAATGCCGTTCGGTCTTTCCAATGCTCCGAGTACTTTTATGCGGGTAATGAATGAAGTCTTGAAACCATTTTTGGGTAAGTTTGTTGTTGTTTATTTCGATGACATTCTTGTTTATAGTAATGACTTGGATTCTCATTTATCTCATCTTCGAGAAGTCTTATTAGTCTTACGGAAACAACATTTTTATGCTGCTACAAAGAAGTGTGTATTTTGTACGGATCGCGTATTGTTTCTCGGATACGTCATCTCCAAGGATGGTATTTCAGTAGATGATTCGAAAGTTGATGCTGTTCGTACTTGGCCGTGTCCTAAAACAGTACATGAGGCCAGAAGTTTTCACGGGTTTGCCTCTTTTTATAGAAGATTTATTCCCCATTTTAGTACTATCGCAGCTGCAATCACCGATTGTATGAAGAATGGTAAGTTTTCTTGGACAGACTCCGCTACTGCAAGCTTCGAATTGCTTAAGGAAAAATTGTGCTCTTCCCCTATCTTAGCCTTACCCAATTTTTCGTTACCATTTGAGGTTCATACTGATGCTTCTAAGGTGGGTATTGGTGTTGTGTTAAGTCAAACAGGAAAACCAGTTGCGTTTTTTAGTGAGAAGTTGAATGGAGCTAAACGTAACTATAGCACTTATGAGCTGGAATTTTATGCTATCATCCAAACACTCAAGTATTGGAGACATTATTTGATCCATTCAGAGTTTTTTTTGTTTACAGATCATGATGCTCTGAAATATATTGGCAATCAAGACAAAATGAATGCTCGACAGGTTAAGTGGTCAAATTAATTGCAGGATTTTACTTTTGTGCTTAAACATAAGGATGGCATTCAAAACCGTGTGGCTGATGGTTTAAGTCGTCGTCGGAGTTTTTTGACCTCTCTTCGCAGTCATGTGCTTGGGTTTGATTCTTTCATTGAATTATACCGGGATGATCCATATTTTTCTTCTGTTTTGGAAGCTATCGAATCAGGCCAAAGTTCCAAGTTCATTATTCTTGATGGTTTCCTTTTCAAGGGTTGTCAATTATGCGTACCTAACTGTAGTTGGCGTATTAAAATCATTCAAGAACTACATGGTGAGGGACATTTTGGTCGAGACAAAACCTTTCAGCTAATTTCAGTTTCCTATTTTTGGCCAAGAATGTTCAAAGAAGTGCAACGCTATGTAGCTCGTTGTCACATCTGCCAAGTTTCCAAGGGGTCAGCTACTAATATCGGTTTGTACATGCCCTTACCCATTCCATCCAAGCCGTGGACTGATATTAGCATGGATTTTGTTGTGGGTTTGCCTCGCACTCAGCAAGGTATGGATTCTATCTTTGTAATTGTTGATAGATTCTCAAAGATGGCTCATTTTGTAGCTTGCAAAAAGACTACAAATGCGGTAAATGTGGCGCTCTTATTTTTCAGAAATGTTTATCGCCTTCAAGGTCTTCCTGAATCTATTGTTTCCGATCGTGATTCTAAGTTTCTGAGTCATTTCTGGAGATGTTTGTGGAAACTGTTGCATACAAATTTGAAGTTCAGCAGTGCTTACCATCCCCAAACGGATGGGCAGACAGAGGTGGTAAACCGTTCTCTTGGTAACTTACTTCGTAGCTTGGTGGGTTCGCATACTAAACAGTGGGATCAACATTTGTTTCAAGCGGAGTTTGAATTTAACAGGGCTACTCATAAGAGCACCGGTTTTAGTCCTTTCCAGGTTGTATGTGGGTTTAACCCTCGTTTTTCCCTTGATCTTGCACCTGTTCCTGACTTGCAGTGTGTACATACTACGGCAGAAACCTTAATTCAGAATCTGTAGGAGATTCATGATGCTACTGCACAAAACTTGGTGGCTTCTTCGACGAAATATAAAGCAGCTGCTGATCAACATCGTCGCTATGTTGAGTTTGAAGTTGGAGATTTTGTTTGGGATGTGCTTACCAAAGAACGATTTTCATCTGGGACATATAATAAATTGGGTCCTCGCAAGGTAGGTCCTCTGGAAATCATCGAAAAGATCAACCCCAATGCTTACCATTTAAATCTTCCAAGTCACATTCGTACTGCAGATGTGTTCAATGTGCGTCACCTCATTCCCTACCTTGGTGATTTTTCTGACGATGACCTTCCTGACCTGTCTAATTCAAGGGCGAATTTCCTCCTTCTTGGGGAGAATGATGTAGTACACAATATGGCAGAAACATACCTAGAGGAAAGGGAGCGGCGTACTCGTCGTCGTTGACAAATCAGCTCTTACGGTCCTATGGAAGAAACGTTTATGGTCAGTGGTATTATTTTGGTTGTCTTTGGTTATTTTAGTTAGGAAATAAGAAATCTGTTGCTGCTTATGGCATGTACAGATATTCTCAGTATTTGCATTGATTTTTAAATATCTTTAGCTTTATTTTCTAGGGTAAAACTTTTGTTTCCGAAAATCTTTAAAAGGGCTGTGATGTTTCTTTGAGAGGGCATTGGAGATTAATAATATTTACTTCCAGAAGAGAAGTTTCTATCAAAGTGATATGTTCTATTCGTTTATATACTAACATCCTACACCACTTTACAACCAAGGGGTAAATCTGATAGGTGCCAAGTTCCATTAAGATTATGGGAGTCAATTTCATTATCTATGGCTTCTTGCCAAAAACCCGACTCAGGAGAATTAAGTGCTTCTTGAAGACTTGAAGGGTCTTCCTATAGAGTATAAACTTCAAAATCAGAACCGAAGTTCGTCGCAGTCCTATCCCTTTTGCTACGCCTAGGTTCAATTTCATCATCTCTCGTTTCTTCATTTCTAGGTTCTTCTATTCTAAGTTCAGAACTTGTACTAGGTACATCACTAGGTAGAGAACCCCCACTATTTCTAGATTTAAAAGGAAATTTATCTTCAAAGAAATCAGCATCAATAGATTCAATAATAACTTTATTATTAAGATAAAAAAATCTATAAGCTTTACTATTTTGAGCATACCCAACAAACACACATTCATAAGCTTTACTAGCTAATTTTGATCTTTTAGGATCAGGAATACGAACATAAGCCAAACAACCCCATACTTTAAAATATGAAACATTAGGTTTTCTGTTTTTCCAAAGTTCATAAGGTGATATCTTTGTTTTTGAATTTGTAACACGATTCAAAACATAACAAACAGTCAATAAAATTTCTCCCCACCAATGAGCAAAGCACTTAACTTAGCAAACATGCGAGTCACAAGAGTAGTAAAAGTACGATTCTTTCTTTAAGCTTTTCCATTCATTTCAGGGTTATAAGGAGCAGTTTTTTCATGTATAATTCCATAAGATTCATAAATTTCAGTGAACGGTTTAGAATCATATTCAGTGCCTCTATCACTACGAAATCTCTTAATTTTTCTACCAAATTGATTTTCAACTTCCGCAATAAAAACCTTAAATTTTTCAATAGCTTCATTCTCATGACTTAGCAAGTAAACATAAGTAT
>JAJJWX010000078.1:0-20783 GCA_023529315.1 Papaver bracteatum
GAAATGTGGTAATCAGTTCTAGTTTGAAGTGTAGGCATTAACGGTTTAAATATTCATATTATAATGATGTATCAAGGTGCGGCATAAAACATAAGCTGATCATGCCCGTTATAGACTGAAATGTTGAATAGAAAGTTTTTGGAATATTCACTTATTACATTGTTCTTGTTATTTGATGCCCACTGAGTAATGTATTATTTGAAGTTACAAATTGCAACTATAGTAGAAATACTTGTATTGTGGAAATCATTACACAGCAACACCATTAATGGTGATAAAGGTTTTATGGTACACAGATGAGAAAAACTGTAAGAATTGTTACAGAAAAGTGAACAAGAATGAAATTTTGTAATTCAGGACAAGTAACAGGAGGGTAACGGTGCCTCATGCCCATGGTAGTAACAAAAGAATATAATCAGAATTTAGAGCTTGTAAACAAGAAGATCTTGGTCAGAAACAATTATACCTGATGCTGCTAGTTGTTCTGAGAGCATATTGATCTCATCCATCAAAGATGGAAGGATGGATCACCCTGATGAGAGAGAGAATAGTTTGGTCCCGATTCTGAAGCGAGTGAGTTGCAGACGAGCGAGCAAATCATTCTTCAATGCTGAGCCACAGGTGATGAGCATTAAGAGATCGAAGTAAACAATCATCGATTCAGACACTAGTCGAGTAAATCCACATTCGTATTGAGACATCTTCATCTAACCAGTCAGTGTAAAGAGGATTCTCTATTCCGTTCTCATTTATTTCTGGGATTTGTGTATTGAGGAGGACACGGATGAGAGCCATTGAGTGAACTTTTCGATTCTGTACATCCTGGATTACCAGTTTATAAGCTTTCTCCATGTAATATAGTTATCTTCTTTCAATTTTAGGTTAACAAAATTTGAGAGTTGATTTAAAGGAATTCAGCAAAGGAACTGTTTTGCATTTGGGATTTCCCATTGAAGGAAATTAGGGGTAATGAAAATGAAAGAAGATAAAGGAATATGAAATGAATCAGAAGAAACTGAAAAGAAGAACAGAAATGAATGAAACAGATCGTAGAAATTTAAAGAAAGATCAGCGGAAGGCAGAATGAGATCGCTACCTCAGAGATTTTATCTCTGAGTCTGATACCATAGAACACTTGTATTGATGAAGTCATTGCAAGACACCATTAATGGTGATAAAGGTTTTACAGTACACAGATGAGAAAACCATGAGTAAGAAAATGGGATGTAAATTGTTACAGAAAAGTGAACAGGATGAAATTGTATCTAATAGAGACATTGATCGACTCTCCTAACCTAACAGGCTGGCCCATGCTATCATAAGCCGGGACAGCAAGGGTTTAGAAACAGTGGGTACAGAAGTTGTCCCGAATGATGTGTCTCTCTCCTCAGCCCTTGGATTTCTAGGGGTGGGCTTCTTTGATCTGATGTGAGTCCTGTTAAAAGCTACAACTAACCCAAACAGAATATAAAGGACAGTCACATGAGTTCAATGGTAAACTGCTGAGGAGGCAGAAGTTGGCCATGATTTTAATGGGGATCCATTTAAGGTCAGAACCAATTGTAAATCCTCTGTTGAAGGTTTTAACTGAGAATAGAAAGAAGTTCCAAGTCTGTGAAACAACAGCCAAGGGGAGCTATGGATGGACAGACATTGACAAATTAAGATGGATGCTAAAGATGGAGAATCCAATGGTACTGCTGCTTATACGGGATTCAAGAAAATGGTTCTTGTTTGGGTGGAAATCTGATAGCAAGCTCAAGATTGTCTTCTTGGGGGAAATTACCAGTAAAGTTGTCAAAGTTCTGCAGTTGATTATAGGAAACTTGATGGTATGGTTTCTAAAGATTCTTTGACTGGGGTGGCTGGTGCATCTGCTCTGGGTGTGGAGCTGCCTACTTGCTCTCTTCCACCCCACCACTGGGATGAGATCAATAGCGAGACAAACAAATGATACTTTTGCATAAAATGGTATTCTGAAGATGCAACACAATTATTCATTGACAGAAAAAGTAGTCTATTTCTTATATAAGGTGTATCCTGTTTTTGAGATTTGGTGTGTAAAGTGCAACTGCATCATGCCATTAATGTAATACTATGTAGATTGTAATGCAAAATGCCTATTCTAATAAAGCTCTTGTAACCGCACAGCCTTCGTGAGGAAAAACAAAAGCAAGTCTTCTCATAAAGGGAAGACCAAGTACTCTATCCACCTCAAAAAAGGTACCGAATGTGAATTATGTGAAGCACAACTAAAAATCTGTGTTAGTTGATTGACCACTCAAGGGCACCTAGATCCTGCAGTATTTCTTGAATTGGATCAACCGTGAGTAACTGGAGAGTAAATTCTCTGTTTCAGGTGGAAACTTCCCTGCTTTAACAAATCTAGAAAGTTCCCTGTGCGCCAAATATAAAAGGAAAAGAAAAGAAAGAAATCAAGATTGCAGCTGCACAATCTCACAAACAAAAAGTGGGCCCACAGTTTACTTCAAAAACGTCAGGATGTTGGGACAAAATTAAGCAAGGTACACTTACAGATAAATGAATTTCCCTGTTACTCCAAAAGCAGTTGCCATTGCTTCCAATGTCGCGCAGTCTCATTGGATTCCAGGTAGTCGGAGTAGGCAGCAATTCGGACCTTTGTTTGCGTAATATCTATAATGAGGATGTAGATAGCGGTCCAATTTGATTTGAATGCTTAAGTCCACTGTGTAATCATAAGATTGCAACAAATCAAATAGAGTACAACGAGTACAGAAAAATGACCCCAAGATGTACTCCACCCCCACAACCCATTTGCACTACAGCTTTAATTAAATAGGAAAGAACTCTCACCAAATGCTCGAAAGAATGACTTGTACTTGCGATCAGCCAGAGAGTTCATGAACTCTGAGAGTTGTGGAATTTGATCTCAAGACCAGGATCTTAGGAGCTTGAAACACCTATCATAAATAAATATTTTTATCAGGGATAAACACTAGCAAGTAGCAAAAAGTATGATGAGACAAAACCAAATGAATTGAAATAATGCTATATACCTCGTTTTCCAGCTAACCTCGGTCTAATGATATAATGCTAATAAGAACAATGTAAAGAATGAATGTGTTTAGGACAAAAGCTCGCATGACTTAAAGGTAGATAGCGAAGACAGAAAGAGACGGGAAGCTCTCTTAAAGTTTCCCTTGAGCATGCAAGACAATCCTTCATACACTTTCGAATGTTTCCGCGTCTCCAAATTGCTTCCTGCACTGAACCTGCAATGTGGATCAAATTAATAAAAGGGATTTCATCTTGGAAAGACAAAAAAACATTCCAGTTTTCTAATCTTACTTTTTAGCTTTATCAATACTGTTGGTGATGATTCCAGAATCCTTGTAGGAAAATCCCATCCTTGCAGAATACAAAACTAAATCAATCTTCTGCCCAATGTCAGAGGTTTTAATTTCAGTGGTTTCAAGCTGTTCCCATGCTTGATCCTGAGAATTCATGTTGAATAGTTAGTCCATGAGTTCATCCAAGCATCCAAATTCATGTCGAATAGTTAGTCCATGAGTTCATCCTTAGCATCCAAACAGTTCATACACAGAACGGAATACATACCTTGCTACCATTCTGAATTAGGAATAAGAATTTAGCCAGATGAGCTTTTTGAACTTTTATGTCACCAAAGTTCTTTTCTTCTGCTTCAGTAATTCTGTTTCAACCAGATAAATCACGCAAGTACGGTAAAGGTAATAAAGAACCTTACCAATGAAGTAAAGCAATAAAGAACCTCTCTTATGCAGCATAATAGACCTATTGTATGAGAGATAACTCAGCCAATGATTTTTCATCACCATATAGTTGTTTTCTGTTCATATTGAGACCATATTCTAATACAAAATCTTTAACTCCTGACTCACACTACCATGTCACAATCTTAAACCATATATGTCCATTTTATGAGGAAATATATCATGTTGTCTACCTATTTTCCTTCTTAAAAATCATTGTGGCTTGGTGGTGTATCGGTAAGCTGTAGAACACGGAGGAATCCTATATGGTGCCGATCATGTGAACTGTGGAGTATGCTAATACTATTCCTAGGTCTGTTTGAAACATGAAGTAAAGCTATTATCAAGTTTTACTGTACGGTATGATAATTATGAAGCAGAAATTCCATCAAACTTTACAATGCATTAATTTATAGAATCATACATATGAACAACCAGCAAAACCAAATTAGAATCATGTATTCTTAGCTTTAGTTTCTAAAATTTGCCTATTCCACACTTCCATTGATCTAAGATCAGCCTAAATTTCATTTACAAATTCTATATACACAGATCACAAATGCCTATTTGGCTATCAAAAACAAACTCATTAGTTTATCATTAGGTCAAAATCAGATTCGAGATAAGAAAACTCACGCTTCATCAAATTTTTTTTAGTTGTGTATCAATCTCTTCCTTCAGTTCATTCAATTCACTGGACGCTATCATCAATCTGTCCGTAGAACCTAGGGTTTCAATCAATGGTAACATACCTATAGATAAAAACTAGAAATCAATTAGAAATAAGAAATAATCATGGAAAAAGAAAAAGAATCAAAAAGTTTTTGAACTAGGGTTTTTCAATTTCTTACCATCAGCTCTAACAGAGTCCATAATCTCTCTTTGAATTCTATTTTTATCAATCTGTCGAACATCTGGATGAGTCAAATAGAATACTTTGTTAGCTAAACTCGAATTTTATCTTGATCTATTACTGCTTCTCCTTCCATTTTAGTCAATAGTTTTCTGCATTTCCTCTCTTTTGTTCTTCACTTCACTTGCTTCTATTTGCTAACCGCGAAGAGCCAAGATCCTATATTTAAGCTACGTAAAAGGACGGCTGTGATCTATCGAACTTAAACGGCCGAGGCATTCTGTCTTGGCCCTGTTGATCATGCCTCGGCCCTAGCTAATAAGATTTCAGTCTGTGACCATCGCTCACAAGTCACAAGCATATACTGGGATCTATATCTACTCCCTCGGTGTTAAGCTAAGATATAGAGTGAGTTTCGGCTTAAAAAATTCTGTGTGTAGTACTAAATAGGTTTTCACTTCCAATTTGCCAACTCCCATAGTGCTTGCTGATTTTCGTTGGCCAAAAATATTTGAGCCTTGGCTAACCATAGGTTATAGTTAAGACTCTTAAGAACTCTAAAAAAATAAACCATGGTTAGTTTATTGGTTTTGCGGTGGGGCCTGCTGACTGGAAGTTCCCAGTTCACTTTATCTAGCTGCTTCTATAAGTGTACACGTGGAGTAGGCTCGAGATCCTTTGTCAGGAAAAAGATTTGGACCCTGCCCCGTGAATGGATGAATGACACGTACCCAAAGTATTTTAAGTTTTTAACTGTCACCACTGTTTAATACTTGTAAATTTATTTTTTCCGGGAGAAATACGAGGAAACAATTTATACTTTTCTTTCCATCAATAACTATGTAAAATCTCCAACTCATCCCCAACTCAAACAAGTCGTTGAATCAGCTTGGGAATAACAACAAGATAATGAACCGACCCTCGATCTCCAACTTAAACTCATTACAACTGGAAAATCTCTCATGGAATGGAACAAAGTAACTTTTGGCCACTTGCCAACTATGATTAAAAATTCAACGGAAAAGATAAAGCATGCTCAACATCAATATACGTTCCAACAAGGGCACAATCTGGAAAAGCTGGATACACCAGAAAAAACAACTAAGAATAGCACATGAAGAAGCGCTACAATGCCATGCGACCTCGGCAACAAAAGATCGAGAATTCAATGGCTACAATCATGCGAAGAGATCACAACCTTACATTTTCACACAAAAGCTACAATTCACAAGAGCGTGTAACAACATACAACAACTGCAAGATTCTCAAAACATTTGGATTGATAAAAGCGTTGTGCAACTAATTATAGATCACTTCTGCAACAATATGACACAACCTACGAGTAATAAATGAAGATCTCTTTACAAATATCAGACCAAGATTAACTACCAAGACAATTTGAATCACTTACAAAGGAAGTAACTACAACAGAAATCAAGCAAGCTCTTTCTCCATTAATTCCTCGAAAGTGCCCCTAGTCCAGACGGATATACAAGTAAGTTCTTCAAAGTTTTAGGGAAACAACTCACACCCAACTAATAGCAATGGTTAGAAGTTTTTTCAATGACTTAAATATGCATCCTCTCATGAACCACACAAACATAACTCTGACCTAAAATCGAACATCCTTCAAAACCTTCGCAATTCAGACCCATAGGTGCATGTAGCAAATCACGTATAAATTCATATCAAAAATCTTAGTCAACCGAATTAGACCATTTTACCCTTTATAATCAGCCTTTTCAAAGTGCTTTGTACCCCAAAGATCAATACATGACAACATAGCAATAGCCGGAGAACTCTTCCACCATATCAAAACATCAAACCTAACTAAAGATCCAAAAATAGCTCTCAAACTAGACATCCAAAAAGCATATGATAGCCTAGATTGGGAATTCATCAAAATCTCCTTCACAAACCGGGATTTCCACAAGCTTTTATAAACTACATTATGATATGTATCACAACAGTTCATACTCAATAAAATAAATGGTACCCCCATGGATACATAAGCCCAAATAGAGGTATAAGACAAGGAGATCCACTATCATCCTATCTTCATCATTTGTGTTGAAATCTTATCTACAAACCTAGGAAACCTTCAAAATCAAAAATTAGTTCAAGGCATTAACATCTCAAATAAAGCACCACCAATTCTCCATTTAATGTATGCGGATGATTTACTAATCACATACAAAGCTTCAAATCAGAGTAATCAACACCTAAAAACCTCCTCCTCTCCTATAGTACATCGTAGGTCAATTAATAAACATAAGCAATCAATTATCATCCATCACCAAACCTAGACCAGATCAAGCTAAATCATCTTCAACATTTCTTCAACATGTCAACCACATCAAAACCTCCAATCTATCTAGGAGTCCAATTCAAACAAGGAAGGGTTTCCAATCAAACCTTTACACCCCTCTTACAAAGATTAGTACCTAAAAGCTAAAGGATGGATGACAAAATGCCTAACACCGGCCGGAAGACCACGCTAATCAAAACATCGTTAATACCCACATCAAATCACATCATGCAAACACAAAACCTACCTAACAAGATTCACAAACAAATAGATCGTATCACAAGAGATTTTTCTGAGGACACGACTCAAAAACCAAAAAATTACACCCTATAGGATATGACATAGGACAAGACCAATATCCGAGGAGGACTGGAATAAGAAAGAGCAGTGATCATAATAAGGCTCTACTCATGAAGAGAATCTGGAATCTTCATGAATAACGAACTTTATCTCGGAGAAGTATCTTCAGTGCAAAATATCTTAACCAGCAACCAATCTTTAGAAGGCATTGATTATATACCCACCTCCCAGGTCCTCAATGGAGAAAACTAGACAATTGTTCCAACCATGCAAAATCTAATTTTCCACCGTATTGGAAATGGATTATCAACTCCAATAGAAGCCAAACTGGATCCCCACACACCAAACCTAGACCCAACACAATGCTACCCCAATCCAATGGTAGGCGATATCATTGACCCAATAACACACACATGGAATCATGAAAAACTAAATACCCTTCCCAATCATGTGGTCCAAAAATCATAAACATCCACCTACCCCAAAATGGGCCCCAAGATAAGATTATCTGGCCACACTCAAAATCTGAAGCTACACCACTGCTAAAGGATATAAATGTCTAACCCCAAGGTCAACCAACACACATCCCATTACCTCCTACCAAGTTCATATGGACCTTACCATGTCCACAAAAAATTCGGCTTTTCTTGTGGAAAGCCATCAACTGAAGGTCTACCAACCTTCTCTCTCCTACATCACATCCATTTGACCAACTCTAGGACATATGCCCAAGATAACGTAGCTCCAGGAACTAGCAAGCCACATTCTAATTCAGCATCCAATCTGACAAAAAATTCCTGGACCACATTACTTAATCAATCTACAAATTCCTCAAACTCCAATCCTATCCAAACATTCACCTTAACACAACACACAACCATTTCCCAAATCCTTCAACAACTTGCATTAACTCCAGGTAATCTCCTCTTTCCCATTTTCTTTTCGGACCTTATGGCTAGTAAGAAATGAATTAATATACCAACAAAAGCAAATAAACCGCGGAAGAAATCCTAGCATGGGCACAAAACCCAACAAGAATACTCTGGGACATTCACTCTCACCACCGGTTTTTCCAGAGATACACCAAAAATTAATCCCAATAAGAGATGAAGGCTATCCACAATCTTAGTAGGATGGACAATGCCGAACATCAACTGGATAAAAATTAATACGGATAGAGCGGTGGGAGAGGTCATCTAGGATTTGCAGGAGAAGGATTCATCTGCGAGGACTGAGACACCAACTCTTTTTAGCACTAGCTCAACCACTCGGAAATTACAACGGCTTTAACCTAAATCAGGGCGATGCTCTTAGCTACAAGAACAGAAGAAAGCGTGATAAAAAGTTATATTTGAAACCGACTCAGAAAACCTTTGCGTTTCATCACCTCATCTACCCCGCCACCTGGCACATAGTGAGGAAATGATTGAAGAAATAAAAAATGAGATTCGGCGGATCATGAAGGCGACCATCCAACACAACTCGAAGGAAACCAAACAATGACGGATTGGCCAATCACGCGGCAGATGGAAGTCAAACAAGAAATTCAGCAACCAAAATATGGGATCAGGCAATCCCATCTTTCATTTCTCAAATCTTATTCTCAGACTTAGTGGGTACCACCTACCCACGACAAATTGTAAACTATTTTTCTTAATAAATTTTATGCTTCAAAAAAAAAAAACTATGTAAAATGAAGAGTTGTTGTTGTTATTGTGGTTGTTTTGTTTTTTATTGTTCTATTTTCACAACAATGGTGCTAAATTTGATCGTTCAGCGTCAAACGTGAAACGAAGTTGTTTCCCCAATACGAACAATTGCTAAGAAAGTTGGATCAGTCGTATCAGAGTATAATCAACCTTCACTTAATTAATCCATATGATTATTAATAATAAGAATAATAACGTACCGAATTAGGAACACCGTAGTATTTAACTCAGAAAGAGTTTTAAAATTTTTACGTTCTACATTTTCCCGTGAACTGAACTTTATCATCGTAGACAACTAAAAACGTTACCATTACTGGTACCTCATTCAAAAGCATCACTAGTGGAAAAGAGTTCTTGTCATATCACAAGTTAGCGAATGGCCCTATAGGTGAATTGTTTGTAGTGTTCTTTTTCCCTCTCTCTTCTTTGAGGATCGGTGAGTTAACTCAGTAGAGATGAGAAACTCTTTTCAGATAGAACGAAAAAAATTTGATTTTTTCAAAAACAACCAGGGGGTTAGTCCTCGAGTGATTTGTGGGGGAGTTCAGTGTAGTTGGAATTTACCCGTTAGTCGTGAGGGAGTTTGAGGGAGTCTCTCAAAAACCCCGTTAGTCGTGGGAGAGTTTAGAAGAGTTTCCCAAACTCTCTACAAAACACCCGTTAGTCGTGGGGGAGTTTTAAAGAAACCCTTGAACTCCCTGTTAGTAGTAAAACCTCAGAATGCTAGGGATTTGGTTGTTTTGGGGAGTTATGGAGAGTTGATGGTGTATTTTTGCCTGTACACAAATCTCTCAAAAGAGTAGAGATTTGGGAGGGAGTTTGGTAAGAGAAAAACACAAGAGATAGAAGAGGAAACGCTCCAGCTTCAGGTATGGTGTTTCTTTTTACTTTTGAGTTTGCTTGCTTTTCTATTCTGATGCTTGTTGGAACTAGATACAAGACAACCGCTTTTCGCTTTACTCTTGTAGGATATGAAACTATGAACAGAAAATTGTTATTGTTTAAAGTTAAGATTTCTGTCGAAAATCTATATCTGCTTTCTTCTTTCCTCATTGTTCTGTAGAGATATGCGAGTCAACATTTTAGGTGTATGTTCTCGTCTTTTTCTGTAATATTCCATAATATATATATATATATATTCACCCATGCCACATTTTTGGGCTAGTGACTTTTGAGTTTATGTTCCCCTTTTTTCTTGCTCTCATGCACTACTTTCTTGTGTTGTTTTTGAACTATTGGATGCTCAATATAGTATCGGATGACAGTACTTGTGAAATTAGGCTACTGGTAATACCTGGAACGTCATTTAGTTCTGATGAAAATTTTTATGACTTTCGTCTATGTGGAATAAGCAAGGAGATGTTCTAAGTGTCATGAAAAGTGATTAGTTTTGTTTGTTCTATTCAGGCTTGTCCATATTCTTCCATAAATATGACATATCAGCACGTGTTGTTTTCACTTCCTTCTACCATGAATTTTACTTGAATGTTGTTCCACCTTTATGCAAACTGTTTATCATGTCAGGTGATATCATTGCTCCATTTTTCTCAATCTGAACAGGCAATACGTCTTTGTTTTATAGATAACTAGGCACCATTGACTTGTTTTCCATAAAGAAATACGCCTTTCTCAATTTTCTGGAGTTGAATGATAATAGAAAGATCTGCATAAGCTTATGCACAAGGTTTATTTCAGTGCTAGTACTGCAAACTAGTTATTATTTGTTGGTAGTTGCCTAAATATGAAATTGTATGACTTGTTTGTGCTTTCAGGGAACTGAAAATACAACATCAAGCTCATCAACTCCTGTCTGGTTATAGGTCCTCTGAATCTTTAAATCCACTGCTGATTTTATGGGATATTGCTTGTATGTTTAGTCGTCTCAGAATTCATAGCGAGAGTCGAGATGATAAGCAAGTATTGTGTCCATAAATAAAATAGTTTCCACATGTGTACTTGCAAAGAGAGCCTAATGCTCATCTCATAGAAACTGGGGTCTTTCGTAGAGGAAGAATATGTTCAGTTACATTTACTAGTATATAAAAATGAGGGGCCTTGATAAACACATACCAATCCATTACATGGACCAACAATTTGTTCATATATTGTTTAATCTAACATCTCCGTTTAGTTATGCTAAAATTGTTGGTTCATGAACCATGTAATAGATTGGTATGTGGAGTAATTATTGTTTTTTTTCTCTTATTAGTTAGAAATGAACTCTCTCACACTCTTCCAAACTCCCTCTAATAAACTCTCTCAAACTCCCTACACTCCCCAAAACTCCCTACACTTAAAAACACCAAATTCTCTCTATCTCCCTACACTTTCTCAAACTCTCTCAAAATCCCTAAGATTTAAAATACACTCAACTCCCCGCAAATCACTCGAGGACTAACCCCCTGAACAATTAACAGGAAAGATGGAATCAAGATCGAAGAGAAGGGACGAAGGGGGTGTTGGGTTCACGCCTTATGGCCCAACAATTTGGGATTCCCCCTAGCTAATGGGGGGAGCCAATTAGCAGCAGCTCTTTTATGTTTTGGTTAAAGAAGAAAGGCATCAGGAGATGCATTCGAGCTCTTCACTTGTTTTGTGAAGAAAGAGAGAGAGGAAGAAGAAAAGAGAGAAAGGGAGAAACCACCATTAGAGTTTATCTTTGGTGATGATTTTGGTGTTATCTTGAAGAGAAGGAGAAAGGGTTCTTGTGTAAGATCCTTGGCTTGTTGTGGTGAAGATTGAGCTATCAATTTCCACATCTCTTCTTGAAAGGGGAAAATTCTAGGGTTTGTTCAAACCCTAGTAGTAAGTTTCTAAATCACTTCCTATTGTCAAATTGATAGTATCTATTATCTATTTGGTGAATGAATTATTGATCCATCCTTAGGGGTGAGTGTAATTAGGCAAATTGATATCCAAGTGCTATAGGCACCTTGAAGAAGTGTTTATCCCCAAATTTGGGAGAATTGTGTGTAACCCATTATTGTTATAGTGGAAGATTTGCCCGTGGTTTTTTACCCTTCACTTTGGAGGGGTTTTTCCACGTAATTTCCGGTGTTGTGTGATTGCTTATATATCGTCATAGTTTGTGTATTTCCACATTTGTATGTCATTGCTTGTGTAGGTTTCGTATTGCGCATAACGGCTCGGATTTCGTAAGCCTCCCCCAACAAGTGGTATCAGAGCTTTTGGGTTGAGCTAATCCTGTGCAATGGCGGAAGCTAGCACTAGTAATAGAATGGTCAATTTGACCAGTGAGAACTTTGTCATATGGAAGGCGAAGATGGAAGACTGGTTATATTGTAAAGATCTCTATGGTCCAATAGAGTAGGGAGTAAGGCCTGAGGTGACAAATGCAGAAGATTGGAAGGTTACTAATCGAAAAGCAGTTGGTTATATTCATCAGTGGATTGATGATAGCATTTTCATCATGTGGCTACGAGACACTAGCATATCCTTTGTGGACCAAGTTAGAGGAGATATATGATCAGCAGTCTCCTTGTGAAAAATCTCTTCTATTCAAAAAGCTTGGAAAGCTGTGTTACAAGGAAAGGAGTTCAATGGCGCAACATTTAAATGAAATGAAGGGGATCATGAATCAGATTACATCTATGGACCTCAAAATTCCTGAAGAGGTTCAATCTTATTTGTTGCTAAATACTTTGCCAGACAGTTGGGAGCCATTGAGGAATTGTCTCCAAAGTTATTCTGCTCCAGACAAGAAGTTGAACATGACTATTGCAACTAGCAGTTTGCTGAGTGAAGAAGTTAGAAGAAGGTCACTAGACTCATCTCGTTCGGGAAGCTCTTGTGTGAGAAAATGCGGGTAGAAGAAAAGACAGAAGACAAGTTGGTCGTAGCAAGTCAAGGGGTAAATCAAAGTCCATAAAGGAAGTTGAATGTTGGAACTGTCATATGAGAGGTCATTATTCAAATGAATGTAGGAATCCGAAGCAAGAACACAAGAATGGGAAAGGAAATGATAACCAAGACAATGGTGTTGATATCATTGTATTCTCAGATTGTAATGATGTTTGTGTTAGTTTTGCAGGTTCTGATTCAGAGTGGATAGTTGATTCAGTGCATCTTATCATGCTACTCCTCATGAAGATGTATTTACCTCCTACAAGGCTGGTGACTTTGGGTCAGTTTTAATGGGCAACAGTGGTGTTAAATTATAGGAATGGGTGATGTGAAGGTTGAGACCAGTGTTGGCTGTACGTTGGTTCTCAGAAATGTGCGACATGTACCATATCTTCGTTTGAATCTAATGTCACCAGGAGTGTTAGATGATGAAGGGTACAACAATCACTTGGGTGATGGAAAATGGAAGCTAAGCAAGGGCTCCATGGTTATTGCAAGAGGCAAGAAGTGTGGCACATTGTACAAGACACAAGTGAAGGTGTTGAAAGGTGAGTTGGATTCTATTGACAAAGATTCAATCTCCGAGATATGGCATAGAAGACTTGGTCATCTTAGTGAGAAGGGAATTCAAATCCTCACCAAAAGATAAGTTTTTCCAAATGCCAAAGGTATGCAATTGGGTAAGTGTACTCATTTTTTAGTTGGTAAACAAACTAGAGTCTCTTTTAATAAAGCTTTACCCAAGCGCAATTCTGGTATTATTGATCTTGTTCATTCTGATGTATGTGGACCTTTAAGGGTCAAAACACTTGGTGGTGCTGTTTATTTTGTTACTTTCATAGATGATGCTTCAAGGAAGGTTTGGTCATATGCAATCAAGACCAAAGATGATGTTGTCCTGTGTTCAAGATGTTTCACAGCATGGTGGAAAGAGAAACAGGTAGAACCTTGAAGTGCCTTCGTTCGGACAACAGTAGGAGAGTACATTGGGCCACTTGAAGTGTATTGCAAGAGCATGGGTATACGTCATGAACAATCGGTGCTGAAGACTCCACAACATAATGGTGTTGCAGAGAGGATGAACCGCACTATTCTTGAGAGAATAAGGTGCATGTTATCTCATTCCAAGTTGCAGAAGCATTTCTGGGGTGAAGCAATGAATACTGCTGTGTATTTGATCAATCGATCTCCTTCAAGACCGCTAGATGGAGAAGTAGCAGAAAAGGTATGGAGAGACAAAGAGCCTATGATCACTTGAAAGTGTTTGGTTGCAGGTCATTTGTTCATATCCCAAAAGATCAGAGATCAAAGCTTGACGACAAAGCAAAGCAATGTGTGTTCCTAGGATATGGAACAGAGAAGTTTGGTTACAAATTTTGGGATCCAGTTGAGAAGAAGGTTATGAGAAGTAGGGATGTAGTATTCCTTGAAGACCAGACAATTGAAGACTTTGAGAAGATTGAGATGCCAAAGCTTCAAGATGATATGACCTTGGATCCAAATCCAGTTGTTCCTACTCTTAAACAACATGATGATGATGTTGATGGTAATTGAAATGAAGATGAAGCTCATGAAGATGTTCCAGTGGGTGATGTTGAGCAAGAAGTGCAGAACAACAACAAAGCAGAAGCTGAGTTGAAGATCCAGCAGGACCAGATTACCTTCAACAAAGTATCCACCACATGAGTATGTGATGCTCACAGATGCAGGTGAACCAGAGTCTTATGAAGAAGCTCTGGAGTGTTCTGAAAGTCGGGGAAGTGGTTGAAATCCATGAAAGAAGAGGTTGGCTCTTTATATGAGAATGACACTTTTGATTTGGTTGACAAGCCTGAGAACCACAAAATTCTGAAGAACAAGTGGGTGTATAGAATCAAGACTGAAGATGGTAACTCACAACCAAGGTACAAAGCACGCTTAGTTGTGTAGAGTTATGAGCAGAGAAAGGGTGTTGACTTTGACGAGATTTTCTCACCGGTGGTGAGATTTTCTTCTATTCGGGTTGTCTTGGCAATAGCAGCTAGTTTGGATCTTGAGATAGAACAACTAGATGTCAAAGAAGCATTTCTTCACGGTGAGTTGGAGGAAGATGTGTATATGGCACAACCCGAGGGTTTTGAAGTCAAAGGCAAAGAGCACATGGTGTGCAAGCTGAAGAAGAGTCTATATGGTTTGAAGCAAGCTCCAAGAAGATGGTACTTGCTACTCGGATAACCGTAGTAATTCTAGAGCTAATACGTGCAACAAACCACGACTTCTGGAAGGGATGCATTTATTAGATAAAAGGTCGACGCGGGCTTTTCCCGTTGCTCAGATGATTCATGATAACTTGCGGATGCTACGGCCTTTGTCATGACGATCATTCAAATTTCTGCCTATCAACTTTCGATGGTAGGATAGGGCTACTATGGTGGTGACGGGTGACGGAATTAGGTTCGATTAGGAGGGAGCCTGAGAAACGGCTACCACATCCAAGGAAGGCAGCAGGCGCGCAAATTACCCAATCCCAACACGGGGAAACTTACCAGGTCCAGACATAGTAAGCTGAAGAAGAGTCTATATGGTTTGAAGCAAGCTCCAAGAAGATGGTACAAGAAGTTTGAATCGTTCATGAAGGAACATGGGTACAAGAGGACAGCTTCAGATCATTGTGTATTCATTCAAAAAATTTGTTGATGGTGATTTTCTTACTCTTTTGATATATGTTGATGACATGCTTATTGTTGGCAAAGATAAAGAAAAAGATTGACAAGGTTGAAGTCAGATCTGAGCAAGTCTTTTGATATGAAAGACTTGGGTGCAGCAAAGCGTATTCTTGGCATGGAGATCACTCGTGATAGGAAAACGAGGAAGTTGTGGCTATCACAAGAAAGCTACATTGAGAAGGTGTTGCAAAGATTCAACATGGACAAGGTTGAGCAGTAAGTTGTCCACTTGCAAACCATTTTAAGTTAACTCGTGATCAATGTCCTGTGAATGATGTTGAGAAACGGAAGATGGAGAAAATTCATTATGCGTCCGCAGTTGGTAGTTTGATGTATGCAATGGTGTGTACAAGGCCAGATATAGCTCATACAGTTGGAGTGGTAAGCAGATTTCTATCAAATCCTGCTATGGAGCATTGGGAAGCAGTGAAATGGATACTACGGTATTTGAGGGGTACTTCTAATATGTGTTTGTGCTATGGAGGTGACAATTAAAATGATTTTTGTGTTCAATTAAAAGAGTCTAGGATGTCAAGATTCCATCACTACTACACATACTAAATGATTATAACTATTCCCTATAACATTCTCCCAAAATTACTCAAGACGATTTAGGACAAATAATACGTCTGAAAAATAAATCTTTTCAAGCAATTATTTTTCTCAAAGAATTAACTAATCTTCTTCACTATAAAATGCTATTCTCTAACATAGAATATATAAATCAATTATCAAGCATCATAGGACACATGAAGAAAATTATTACCTTACGAATCAAGAATAAGGACCAAGAGAATTATTATAGAAAATAATCAAAACATTCTAGCACACATAGTAGTATTTCCTCCCTAATCCTAGATAGAAATTTAGCTACTCATAATTAGAGTACTAACCAAAAATAAAGAAGAAGAAATAAAACTAAAACTAGAAATGAAAGAAGAATAGAAAGGTGTGTGGGATGGAGAGGTGTGTGGGAAGAAGAAGATGTGTTTGTAGAAGTGAAAGGAGATGTTGTTGAGGTGTCGAAGTCCCCTTTTGGGAGGAGCATTCGAGCTCTATTTATAGGAGAAAATGACCGACAATTTTATGTCAGCGTGCATCTGATAATGCGCTGGGTACAACGAATTCTTCCCATGCGAATGTTTTCTCCCACTTTCTTTCGTGCATACCATGACCATGTTGTTCTTGGCTGCATTGTTCCTAAACTCGAACAATTCACTCTTGCTCTTTCTTTATTTTTTTCTTTCTTGCTTTTGCACCAACCCATATTTCACGTGCTTGTTTCACGTTCTCCAGATCTCATCAACCTTTCACTTAAAAATAACTTACCAGCAGCATGCTTTGTCGAAACCTAACGGCAGCAGCCAACATCGAGCTACTCTCCATCACGTGCTTCACGAGCAGCTCCGTCCTTGTCCGTTACTCGAGTAGCTTTCCAGCTCCTCAGCTTCACGGTAACTCCACGACTCGTCACCATCATTACTACCAATAGCCGAGCTCCTTGTCTTCCATGTTCTTCACTCCAGCGAAACAGCCAGCCATCACCTTCTCCTGAAATTGCTTTCTCCATCATCTCGGGCTTCATTTCTTCACGTGTTTGCTTCCATGATTTGTCGAGCTCTCATGAGCTCTAACATGCCATCACGTTCTCTACCTCTGTTGGCAGCAACGGCTTTTCATCAACAGCACCCAGCAGCTCCCATGTTCTTATTCTTCTCGAGATCAGTCACCATTTCTTCATGTACACTTTGTCATCTCAAGCTTCGTGTTCTTCTTATCTTCCGTAGACAATCGTCATAGCACAAATTCCATCTTACTGAGCTGCCATCAATAGCATATCGATCGAACTCAAGCTCCGTAAACATCTCCTTTGCCTCTCGTCATGAGCTTTGTATCATACAGCTCTAGTTCATCTCCTTCTGCTCAAACTCCAACAGCGTCACAACATCATCTTTGCCGATATCCACCATGCATGCAAGCTTCTCGTAAAAAAGCGATGGAGAAGATGAGGTTCCCGAATAAAAAGCGGGTGCCTTTAACAGTATTCAAAATTATGGCATCCCCTAGTAAATGACCGGACTTCCTTCAGTAATTCCTTGAACTGGGTTGCCCCTTAACATACGGTGGGGTGCCTTTAGCAATATTTGTCTAACTGTCAGTTCCGGAGAACTGACAAGCTTAACTTCTCGTTTCGGCCATAACTACTTCATACGAACTCCGAATGACTCCGTTCTTTCGCCATTGCCTTTCCCGTCTTGTCGTCTACACAATGAAAACTGAAATATTGTATTGGAACGAGTAACATTTGGTCTTTGGCCCTTCTTCACTCTTAGCTAGCTTCTTTTATTGCACAACTAAGCTAAATTCTTCTTTTTGGATTATTCACCTAATAACACACAAATAAGAGAAAACACGCGTAACACACACTAATCTGCAAGAAAACCATCAAATACTAGCATGGAACTAACACCAAATATATGTGCAATATGCACTTATCAGAGTGGTAAGCAGATTTCTATCAAATCCTGCTATGGAGCATTGGGAAGCAGTGAAATGGATACTACGGTATTTGAGGAGTACTTCTAATATGTGTTTGTGCTATGGAGGTGACAAGCCAGAGTTAGTTGGTTACAAAGATTCAGATTTGGCTTGAGTGCTCAAGACAGTCTCAAGTTTACATCGGGTTACTTATTTACCTATGCGGGGAGCGTGTCTTGGCAATCCAAGTTACAAAAATGTGTGGCATTGTCTACTACAGAGGCAGTAGCATTCAGCTACTGAGAGTTGCAAGGAGATGATATGGATGAAGAGGTTTTGTTAGAGAACTCGGTGTGAAGCAACAGAGGTTCATCTTTTACTGTGACAGCCAGAGTGCCATCCATATCAGCAAGAATTCGAGTTTTCACTCGAGGTCCAAGCACATCAATATTAGGTATCAGTGGATATAAGAAGTTCTTGAATAGAAGGTCTTGTATATTGAGAAGATCCATACAGATGACAACGGTTCTGATATGATGACAAAGTCGCTACCAAAATACAAGCATGTGTATTTCTGCAGCAGAGCAGGTTTGGTGGTGATGGGTACCTTACCATAAGTCGTGAGGGGGAGATTGTTGGGTTCACGCCTTATGGCCCAACAATTTGGGATGCCCCATAGCTAATGGGGGGAGCCAATTAGCAGAAGCTCTTTTATGTTTTGGTTAAAAGAAGAAAGGCATCAGGAGATGCATTCGAGCTCTTCACTTGTTTTTGTGAAGAAAGAGAAAGAGAGGAAGAAGAAAAGAGAAAGGGAGAAACCACCATTAGAGTTTATCTTTGGTGATGATTTTGGTGTTATCTTGAAGAGAAGGAGAAAGGGTTCTTGTAAGGATCCTTGGCTTGTTGTGGTGAAGATTGAGCTATCAATTTCCACATCTCTTCAAAGGGGGAAAATTCTAGGGTTTGTTCAAACCCTAGTAGTAAGTTTCTAAATCACTTCCTATTGTCAAATTGATAGTATCTATTATCTATTTGGTGAATGAATTGTTGATCCATCCTTAGGGGTGAGTGTAATTAGGCAAATTGATATCCAAGTGCTATAGGCACCTTGAAGAAGTGTTTATCCCCAAATTTGGGGGAATTGTGTGTAACCCATTATTGTTATAGTGGAAGATTTGCCCGTGGTTTTTTACCCTTTCCTTTGGAGGGGTTTTTCCACGTAATTGCCGGTGTTGTGTGATTGCTTCTATATCGTCATAGTTTGTGTATTTCCGCATTTGTATGTCATTGCTTGTGTAGGTTTCGTATTGCGCATAGCGGCTCGGATTTCGTAAGCCTCCCCTAACAGGGGTTGAGATTCTGGGTTCTAATATCCTCAGAAATTGCTCAGTGGGTAAAATCGTCAGTAAGAAGAATAGTAACCGGAAAAGCAAAACAGAGAGAGAAACGGTGGAATCAGAGAGAAGGTTCTTTCTCTTTTCTACTATAAATCAAGGAAAATCCTAAAGGGAAATTTCTCAAATTAACAAAATTTGACAACAGCAAGAAAAGAAACGCAATAATTTGTATACCACAAGGGGAAAAGGGGATTGGATAGAAAGTTTTTGGAGAATCTATTGAATGATTCTTGCACAGTCACAAAGAATTCTACCGATGAGACTTCCCAGACATAAGAATACTAGAGTCACGAAGGACGATTTTGATAGATCAGTCAGAATAATAAGGGTCATCAAGAATGGATCGATCTCTTGGAATAAGGTGGCGAAAGAGACATCTTAGTAAATTAAGATGGAATTGTTTTACCGAAACTTGACATCATTAATAGTACCACAACTTTCTTTTATCCAAATAATGATGCAGAGTGGAGAAACACATGGTCCCCCATTCAATGGAGAATCGAAAACTCATCAATTAACAATGAAGAGACAATAAAGAATCAGATACTATTAGTTCATCAGTATTTAAGGTGTGTTCTGCGTCTTGGATCAAGATAAAGGGGACTTCCTCTTCATAAATGGTCAACAAAGAATGTCAACAAAATAACAAACAAGTTAGGTTCTTTAAGTGAAATAGGAGAAACCACTCTAGAGCTAAATCAAGATTCATGTCTGTTGTGAATTCAAGGTGATGTTAAACACATGCCATTGGCGGTGTTAATGGAGATCAACTGAGAAGAAGTTAATCAGGCGTTGAGTGGATTTCCGGTCGCAAAGATGCGGCGAGCTATCCCTGAAGGAATGTGCGAATCTCAAGAGTATATTCGAAAGGGAAACGGGAGAAACAGAAAGGTTGAACACAGATGCAGACAGAAGTCAGATAAGGCTGACACAGCAGCAGAGGGTGAATGTTCATCCAAATTCAAATTCAAATTTGAATCGGGGTGACAGAAGCAACGGTGGGGGGAAAGATCCAATTCCAACAATAATAATACAGATAATGGGCTCGGAATCACGAAGAGGATATGGGTAGAAAAGAATTCGAAACCCAGTAGGATAAATTCTCTCTTTGAGAAATTCAGAAAGAAACAAATATATATATGAGAAATATGTTATCAGAAAGATCATCTGAGGCCAAGTCTCAAGAGGTAGACAAGGCAGAATAGAAGAAATCTGGCCACAACTAGTGATGCAGAAAGTCAAAGACTCCGATTTGACATATCAATTCACATGAAGGAATCAGGCAGACGGTGGAAGTTAGGGATTCTAATGCAGCAGGGCTCTAGAAGAAGGTGAAATTCCACACCTTAATGGAACAATACAGATAGGTAATTTCATCTCCAATACGATTAATTCT
>JAJJWX010000079.1:0-111851 GCA_023529315.1 Papaver bracteatum
GAATTAATCTTGACGGTGAATATATTTGTTTGGTAGATAGCGGAATGACTAATATAATATTACGTAGTAATAAATATTTTACTGATTAAAAGGATAATAGTCAAAAGTAAACACTATCTCTGGTTCAACAAATTTAATAGATGGTTCCGGAAGAGCCAATATTATCTTACCAGAAGGTATAGAACTGAAAATCAGTGATGCCTTGTATTCTCCGAGATCTTTGAGAAATATGTTAAGTTTCAAAGATATTCGCCGAAATGGATATCATTTAGAAACAATAAGTGAAGATAATATTGAGTACTTTTCTATCACACTAACTGACACACGCCAGAAACGTGTTGTAAAGAAGCTTGCAGCTATCTCTTCTGGGTTGTATCTTACAACAATCAAAGCTATTGAATCTTATAGTGTCATAAACCAGAAGTTTAATGATCCAAAAATGTTTAAGCTTTGGCATGACCGACTAGGCCACCCAGGATCTACCATGATGGGTAGAATTATACAGAACTCTCAAGGACATCCTTTGAAAAACCAGAAGCTTTTGTTAACCACGGATATAAATTGTATTGCTTGCTCTATGGGAAAATTGATCCTCAAATCGTCATTAACAAAAGTTGTTCATGAATCGCCAAATTTTCTTAAGAGGATCCATGGAGACATATGTGGACCTATCCACCCTCAGTGTGGACCTTTTCAGTCTTTTATGGTCCTAATTGACGCATCAGCTAGATGGTCACATGTTTGTCTCTTATCCACAAGAAATGTTGCATTTTCTCGGCTTCTCGCCCAAGTAATTAGGTTGCGTGCACATTTCCCAGATTTTCCTATAATGTCTATTCGGCAAGATGGAGCTGGTGAATTTACATCACAAACATTTGATGCATATTTCTTGTCTGCTGGTATTGATGTTGAACATCATGTAGCTCATGTTCATACACAAAATGGTTTAGCTGAATCATTTATAAAACATTTGCAATTAATAGCTCAACCCATGTTAATGAGAACAAAATTTTTCGTTTCTACATGGGGGCATGCTATTCTACATGCTATGTCCTTAGTTCGACTTCGGCCCACTGCAAATCATCAATACTCTCCCTTACAACTTGTTTTGGGTCATCTTGAGATGTTTCTCATCTGCGTGTTTTTGGTTGTTGTGTATATGTGCCTGTTGCACCTCCACAACGCACTAAATTTGTCCCACAACGTAGAAAAGGTATATATGTTGGTTTTGACTCACCATCTATTATTAGATATCTTGAGCATTTAACTGGTGATATATTCACAGCCCATTTTGCTGATTGTCATTTTGATGAGACAATTTTCCCACCATTATGGGGAGAATTTAAGCCGCCAGAAGAACGGAGTAAACTTTCTTGGTATGTACCTACTCTGTCTCATCTTGACCCCCCGCACAAATCAATCAGGAAGAAGTGCAGAAGATTATCCATCTTCATAACATTTCCGATCAAATGCCTAATGCATTTGTAGATACGGCAAGAGTAATTAAATCATACATACCCGCTAAAAATGTCCCGGCACGTACTAATGTCCCAGTTGGACAGGTCGTGACTGTTCCAGCAAATGAGTCGTCTAAGGTACGCCTGAAGCGTGGACGCCCCATTGGTTCAAAATATTCTGCTCCTAGAAAAAGGAAAAGCCAACCTGAATCGACAAAAGATAGTGCTCATAAGGAGACTATAGATGAACTATCCTCAATTCCAAACTTATTACCTCCAGTCGAGGAAAATGCCCCTGAAAGGGAATTGGTACCAGGAAATGAAGAAATTTCCATAAATTTTGCATGTAAGAAAGAAATGTGGGATCGTAACAAGGTTCTTGTCGATAATAAATTTTTGTTTGCAGTAGCTACTGAGATTGTTATGGATAAAGATGACTGTGAGCCACAATCCATAGAAGAATGTCGTGAAAGACATGATTGGCTAAAATGGAAGGGCGCCATTAAAGCAGAATTAGCATCTCTCGTTAACCGCAATGTTTTAGGACCTGAAGTCCTAACACCTAAAAATGTGAACCCATTTGGTAGCAAATGGGTGTTCGTAAGAAAATGTAATGAGAGAAATGAAGTTGTTCTCCATAAAGCGAGACTTGTAACACAAGGTTTCTAGCAGAGACCTGGGATTGACTACGAAGAAACATATTCCCCTGTTATGGATGTTATTACGTTCCAATACTTGATTAGTATGGAAGTCTCTGAAGGACTTGATATGCATTTAATGGATGTGGTTACAACATATCTGTTTGGAAAATTGGATACAGATATACATATGAAAATCCCGGAAGGATTTACATTATCTGAAAACAAACCATGCCATATATATTCACTTAAACTTAACCGAGCTTTATATGGATTAAAGCAATCTGGACGAATGTGGTATAATCATCTAAGTGAATATTTGATAACTAAGGGATATGTAAATGATCATATTTGTCCATGTATCTTTATAAAGAATACTACAATTGGATTTGCTATTATAGATGTATACATTGATAATATCAACTTAATTGGAACTCCTGAAGAACTCCTAAAGGCAATTAGATGTTTAAAGGGAGAATTTGAGATAAAGGATCTTGGAAAAACAAAGTTTTGTCTCGGCTTACAAATCAAGCACTATCCGAGTGGCATACTTGTTCACTAGAAGATGTACACTGAGAAACTTTTAAAACGTTTCAATATGGATAAAGCTTATCCTCTTAGCACTCCTATGGTAGTAAGATCTCTTGACACTAAAAATGACCTTTTTAAATCCGAAAGAAGAAAAATAAATTCTTCTTGGTCCAGAAGTACCATATTTGAGTGCAATTGGTGCACTACTGTATCTATCCCAATATACTAGACCTGAAATTTCTTTTGCAGTTAATTTGTTAGCAAGATTTAGCTCTGCTCCAACGAAGAGATATTAGGCAGGTGTAAAACATATCTTTCGATATATTCAGGGTACTGCATACATGGGATTGTTTTACTCAAAGGATGTATCCCATCCTTCACAATTAATGGGATATACAGATGCGAGTTATCTCTCTGATCCACACAAAGCCATTTCGCAAACTGGATATGTGTTTACAAGTAGCGGTAGTGCAATTTCCAGGAGATCGTGTAAGCAGAGCTTTCCAGCTACCTCCTCCAACCACTCCGAGGTTATTTCCCTCCATGAAGCTATAATAGAATGTGTATGGATAAGATTACTAATCACCCATCTCCAAAGTTCACGTGGTTTACCTTCTATCACGAAAGTACCAACTATCATCTATGAAGATATAATGCAGCATGTATCTCACAGATAAAAGAAGGTTACATTAAGGGTGATCGAATAAAGCATATTTCACCAAAGCTATTTTATTCTCACCATCTATAAAAGAATAAAGAGATATGTATCCAGAAGATACAGTCGTGTGAAAACTATGCAGATTATTTACCAAGTATTTACCGACAACAGTCTTCAGAAAGCTAGTTTATGGAATCGGAATGCGGCATCTGTACAAGCAGTAAACTCAGTGAAGTTTTGATCAGGGGGGGTTAAACTTGGATTTTGACACGTTGTACTCTTTTTCCTTCACCAAGGTTTTTTGCCCCTCAAGGGTTTTCCTTTGTCAAGGTTTTAATGAGGCAACATGTGCATAACCATTTTATTTATTTATTGGCATTGTATTCTTTTTCCTTCGTTTGGAATTTTTCCCTTTGGGTTTTTCCTGGAAAGGTTTTAACGAGGCAATTACAGAAAATTGTTGATATCCAAGGGGGAGTATTATATATATGGTTTGTGGCTACCCTCATAACATGCATGTCAATCAACCATGAGGTGGTAATGAATTAATTTTCATTTCTATCGTTAGACTTACTGCGTGCATTAGTGCATGCACTTGGGTGTTTCCTCTTGACACCAATTGTAAGTACGTGTTGGTTATCATGTCAATATAAACTTAATGCTTGAAACATGAAGTTGGTGGATGTCACCCGGTTGCTCTTTTGAGAACACTATATATACCCGTTTGGTTAGTGTATTTTTGTATCTCACTTTCTCAAAAGAAAATAAGAAACTCTCTTACTCTCTCATACTCTTATTACTTGAGACTTTTAGTTTGAGACTTTTAGTGTGTAGAAACTATAATTAATGAATATTAATATTTAGTAACCTAATTAATTATTACAATATTTAGAAATGTGTTTGGGTTCATTTTAGATAGTAAGTTAGGAATAAGAGTGCGAAAAAATAACTATTCATTATCTGTTACTTCACCAAACTCAAAACTAGCTCGCATCTATTTAATTATATGATCACCTAGATTTTCTTCATGAGACCTGGTAGCTCTATTATTACTATAAAAACATTATTATTACTATAATTATTTTGCGATTTCGCAGCCTGATTACTTCAGAACTTATGTATACAAGTACGTTTTCTGATACAAGTGCCAACTTACTCAAAATCTGTATGCAATGTTTCTTACTAATCTAAATCAAGAGGCTATGTTGTGAGGGTTGTCCCGTGTAGAGTAAATATGAATTTTATAAATCTGAATGCATGAATAAGTGAATAAGGATTGCGAACTGACATGCCAATGTAGTACGTTAATTCGAATCTTGAATGGACTAGATTGATCAATGTCACTAGGCCACTATAGGAGACGCAACCATAGCTTTCAGTGTTGACGAATACATTCACTTACCACCTCAATCGTGTGGCCATAAAGTCGACCAGATTTCTTATTGGGGAAGGAGGGGACACGAGCTTTGTTGGAAGTTAAACCAAGATATGGTGATTTGGTTCGTGGATCAACATATGATGTTGATCCAGTCCGAATGGATCAACTGCTGCAGTTGACGCAGTCAAGTTGGATCAACAAGAACTGTTGACACACTGTGCGATATTTGGAAGTTGGAGTTAAATAGAAGAGCAAGTTGTGTCGGTTGCTTGTTTTAGAATTTTACTATATTTAGATTTTTTTTGTGTTTCTAGAAGTGTGCTTTATTTAGAGTTTGATTTTATTAGGAAAGTACTTTGAGTGATTTTCAAGTTTGTGAGACTATAAGTAGGCTATTAAGCCATGAGAGAATGTACACCAAACTAATTATCAATGTAATCATTTTATTGCTTCCGCGTTTGCTCTACTCTCTCTTGCTCGATCCTACAAGCTTGATTAAGGTCATTCAAGTTTGAAGATTTGGCATGCATTCTGTGTCCTATGACCACTAAAATCTAATTACGAGATCTAATGGTCACAGTCAATGTTACAATACTATATGAGCTAAGCTCCATTGCAAAGCTGTGATTTATGTCTCTTAAAATACGGTGCGGTCACCTCCTCTTGGGAGGAAAGAGGAATAATTATGAAAAAAAAGGAAATTATACTTGTTATAAAGAGTTATAAAAAAAGCAAGAGCAGAATGATCAAGGAGAAGAAGAGGAATAATTCTAACAAAATAAGAAGGAAACAATTAACTTGTTTTTCAAAGAGCAAAAGCAGATTGATAAAGGAGAAGAAGAAGAGGAATAACAGTGGAAAAAAATGGAACAACTTGTTGAAGCAGCTAACATGTCTCGCCCCATTATGAATTCCTTGACTACATGCATCAACTGGAATTCCTTCATTGCATGCGTTAATGGAGGAAAAGAGCAATTTTGAAAAAATATATCATGCCAACTAAAAATTGATCAAGGAAAAGAGGAGCAACAGAAGGTAATGGAAAGAGGAGCCAGTAATTATCTTCCACAGAAAAATATTAAGCGTGATTACCAGCCCGGGTTCTAGCAGTGTGCTGCTGCGTCAGTAAGTTATGGTACCATGCAATCTCTAATGATTCTAGATTTTTTGTGATTCACTATATCCAAAACAAAAGCAAATCATTTATAATATTTAATGTACTTAATGTATCGAGAGGTGATGTCATCGAAGGGACTTACTTTTTCAGTTTATTAGGAGAAACGGCGGATTGTCTAATTAAATATCTCTCTGGTTTTAACATCCGGGGTACACATGAACTAGTAGGCTTTTGCTATGGTTTAGCATGTATAAAACGAGTGAGTACATCTAGTTCAATAACTGTCTTGAACCTGATTAGGCGTGAAGCGCTCGTCCTCTCTTATGCAACTCCTACTGGGGGATATATCTACTTGTGTCATGGTTTTGGTTTTGAATCAATATCAAAAGTATACAAGGATGTAATAATTTTTGCTTCAGAAGACAACAACGAGTTTCTTTGCATTGTCATTACATTGGGAACTATGTCGTGGAGAACAATAATTACTAGTACTTTTGATATCTCACCACCACCGAGTTCTTCTCCTTTTCCTAGTCCAATGGTCACTAGAGTTCCCAGAATATTATGTAAACCAGCCACCTTTTGCGGGGGTGATCTTTTTTGGAGGACGGGGAATACATTTGGTAATAGTAATGACAAGATTGAAATGTTGCTCTCGTTTGACCTCCACAACGATAAGATTCACTTCATTCGATTCCCGACTGAATGTACGATGACAACTGCGACGCATGAGCCTCAGTATTTAGTAGGGAATCATCTTCTGGAATTTAAAGGGTACCCATGTATTTCACGTTCTGAAGCGACAATAAGATCCAACAGGGATCATTGTGTCCATCGTTGTAATTTTCCCATCGGAGTTTGTTATTGTTGTTACAAGGTTCATATGTTTATATTGAAGGACAAGGATAAGCAAGTTTGGACCAGGGAGGAGACTTTCAATTTTCAGATTAAGGATCAAAAAGGCTTACTACCTACTCACTTGTGTTCTTACTTTGATAATTCTGCTGCCACACCTCCTATACATATACTGACTTTCTTCGATTAGGTGTTATTATATTGGTTTAATGGGGAACGTCTTACATTCTACAATTTTCAAGAGAAACATCTTAAGGTGGTGGAATTCTCTAGCTCTGTCCTAAGGTTTTTCAATCAAAGATGAATGAGGGCCTAGAGCGTTATATTGTGATGATGATAATATTTATTTCCGTCCATGGATTATCGACCGCTGCCCAAGTGGAGAACATAGTTTCTCTAAAAACATTCATTCAAACACTGTCTACAAAGTTATCTCCAAAATTCTTGTGGAGCGCCTTAAGGTAATGCTTCCTAAGCTTACTTCTAACAATGAGTCTGCCTTTGTCAAAGGTAGACAAATTCTTACAGCATTCTTATTGCAAATGAATGTCTAGATTCTAGGTTAAAACTTGGAGTTCAAGAGTTATATGTAGATTGACCTAGAGAAGGCCTTTGATAATGTCAAATGGTCCTTTCTTATAGATGTTCTTCAACACATGGGTTTTGGTGGCGTTTGGCAAAAATGGATCCTTGGGTGTATTTCTAGAGTTCCATTCTCGGTGCTTATCAATGGGTCGGATTTTGGTAAATTTACTTCGGAAAAAGGTCTACGTCAAGGAGATCCTTTATCTCCTTTTTTATTTCTCCTTGTGTATGAAGTTTTGACGATGTTGTTTATCAAAGCTGAAAATAGGGGTTTGTTGGGTGGCTTTCTTTCTTCTTCTTCTGCTAATGCTGTTAAAGTCAGTCACCTTCAATTTGTTGATGACACTTTAGTGTTTATAGATGATAAGGCGGAGCAAGTTCTAAATCTGAAGTACATTATTTTGTGGTTTAAATGCGCTTTTGGCCTCAAAACTTACTTCTCTAAGAGTAACTTGTTTGTTGTTGGTAATGTTCAACATATAAAAAGGATGGCTGAAATTTTGAATTGTTTTTGTGACAGCTTCCCAACTGAATATTTGGGAATGCCATTGGGAGATAGAACCAATTCAGCTTCTAAGTGGGATAAAATCTTGGAGATATGCAGAAATAGACTCGCTTCATGGAAAATAAAATATATATTATCTGCTTTACCTTATTTAGAATAAGGAGAATTATCTCCATCATAACTCTTGTATTTTCCTAAAAGATATTATTGGTTTTGATATAAATATGATTCCTAGAGAAGATTATTCTCTAAGGAAATTATCCTCAATCCGATATGGTATCATCCAACCATCGATTCCTCTTCTAAAAAACCCATAAACAAGGGCAGGAGAAAAGAAATTTCTTCACCCGGCTTTTGCCGTCAGAAACATCAAAACCCTCATCCCTATTATTCTTGATATCAAACAAGATGAATATTCATCATGGGTTTTTCTATTTGAACTTCATCTTCAAGAACATCAATTACTCTTCCTAATTGATGGATCGCAAAAACCTACTGATATTGATGCATACATTGAAAAAAAGTTGGATGCCCTATGCCGTCAATGGATTTTCTCTACCATGACCAAGGATTTAATGCTCACCGTTCTCAAGAAAGGAAAAACCGCAAAGGAGATTTGGGATCACCTTAAATCCCTATTTCAAGACAACAAAGGCAGCCCTGCTGCAAATCCTGAGAGTAAGTTTGCACTAGTATTGATGATTATTGTGAAAATCTCAAATCTCTGTCCGATCGATTGCATGATCTTGATTTTTCTATGATTGATAAACTTCTTGTAATCCAATTGGTAAATGGTCTTCCGGAGGAATAAAATATAGTAGCCTCTTTTATACAACAATCCAGGCCTACCATTGATGTTGTTCGATCTCAACTCCGTACTGAAGAAATCAAACGATCTCATCACTCAATTGCACCTTCTCCCACTGCTGTTGCTACTCCAACGCAACGCAACAGTTCACATTCTCATCATCAGCACTCTTTTACCATCTTAGTTGGAAATGGCAAAAGAATTCCAGTTACGGCTAGTGGTACCAATCTTATAACCCTTCCCTCTAGCACTCTTCAACTAAAAAATACTCTTGTTGTTCCTGATATCATTAAAAACTTAGTTTTCGTTCGTAAGTTCGCCACTGATAATCGTGTATCTGTTGAGTTTGATCCTTCTGGTTTTTTTGTGAAGGATCTGAGTTCGAGGAAGATTATCCTTCGATGTGATAGTTATGGGGAGATCTACCCTATCAATAACTATGTCGTGCCACCTACAAAATCATCCCAGTCTTCCCCCATTTCTCTTGCTGTCTTTACACCATATATTTGGCATAGACGTCTCGGCCACCCTGGCAAGGACATTTTAGATATCTTACGTACAAATAATTCTATTCATTGTAATAAGAATAATTCTTCTAAACTTTGTCATTCATGTCAAGTTAGTAAACATGTTCGATTGCCATTTTATGAATCTAATTCTAGTACTTTTGCACCTTTTGATATCATTCATAGCGATTTATGGACCTCTCCATTACATATCGATACCGTCTTTCGCTACTATCTTATATTGCTTGATGATTTCACCAACTATCTATGGGTCTACCCTTTAAAATTCAAGTCCCAAGTTTATAGCAAATTTTTGGAATTTCGTTCTTTCGTTCAAACTCAATTTGAATGAAAAATAAAATGTTTTCAATGTAACATGGGTCGTGAATTTGACAATTCTTCCCTCCAAACCTTTGCTCGTGACAATGGCCTTGTTTTCCGTTTCTCTTGTCCCCAAACTTCTTCTCAAAATGGCAAGGCCGAACGCATGATACGTCGTGTCAATGATATCATCCGTACCCTTATGTCTCATGCTTCCGTTCCACCAAAATATTCGGTCTACTCTCTTCATATGGCAGTCTACTCAAAAAGGTGTTTACAAAGGCGAAAAGGGATAAAGCAGCGATTTTGCAATGAATATGAGTGTTGCAGAACCTAATGTTACAGGGAAAGAGTTGCATAAAGAATGAAAAAAATGGCCAAAGGTCTATGGCAAACACTTTTAATAAACGATAGATAACTAATGATGTGGAATATGCGACAGATTCTGTAAGTCTTATGTTCTTCAGCTTCTTCTTCTTCGCAGCGGAAACAGAACTTCTCTGCAATCTTCTTCCCAAGCCTCTACAACCTCCAAAACTTCCCCAAACTCTCGATACCCCGCTTTGAAACTCCAAGCAACATATATATATATGCCACAACACAATCAAGTCTTCGAGAAATCTCTGATTTTCTTCCTTTACTTTTTCCAAAAGTTACGGATATAACTTCCATATTTTCTTCACACGTCCCCATGTTTAGTCCAAACTCTTCTTTGTTGATAGATTCGAATCCATAAGGAGATATTCGCTAACCCATTCCGCACGTACTACAAAATTTAGTTGACTACCCAAAGACTTTGATCTCCACCCTGTTTTAAGAAAGTTCTTGTAAATCTCTTTTTCGATTCTAAATCCCTTAGCTTCCCGGTATTGTCCTAACAAGCTTATTCATAGCCATTCCCGTGATAAAATCCGGCTAAAACTTTTCTAGATCACAAACAGAAACCCGAGAAAAAGTCTCTACCTCTGTTTTGTCCAAACCCGGTATATCTCCCTATATTTTCGATACCACAAGCCTTACAGATCCTGTTTCAACGCCACAGGCCCATACCAAATTAAATCCACGAGAAAGTCCACGTAAAACTCGTCTGAATTCTTCACAGAAAAGTACACAGGCGTGAAAAAGAATTTCCCTCCAAGTTTGCATTTGAATTTTGGAAGATGAAGATGCCCCTTAACCGTCTGTGGGATGCAAATATCAGTTACCCCGGGGGTTGCCCCTTATCAACTGCGTGCCCCTTATCCATTTGAAGGGTGTGAATAACACATATCGTGGGGTGTGAATAATATATTTTTGGGGCGTCTTCGACATACTTCCGGGGTGCATTTAACACATCTTCTGGGTGCATATAGTAATTCCTTCCGTGGGTGCAAATACCACTTTTCTAGCACATTTCTCTGCGAAATCTTATTTCTTCATCAACACCTACAAAGACATAAAATACCAAAATAAGTACAAAATCGAGCACTAACAATATACAAAATTAAGATCAATATAGACACATAAATCGTCTATCCACAATTCTTAGGTGATAAACGACAAAAGTACTACAAATGTATTTGATGATCAAAATGCAACATCCTTTTATGCAAAGAATGGTTCAAATTCTTATACAAATCACAAGAAAGATGGAGGAAATTTAAGAATACCTCTTATCAAACTGGGTCAAGTTCAAATAGTGCAAATACATATCAAAATAGATCAAACTCTAATAGCAATAGAAGATTGGATTATAACCAGATGTACTGTCAAATTTGTAAAAAGAAGGGACATTTAGCTACCAGGTGCTTTTTTAGGTATCATCCTCCTACTGATATTTCTACTATTAATTCTCAAGCTCACTTTGCCAATTCTGAAAATCAAGGAAATTCTTCTACTAGTGCAATGCATACTTCTAAGACTTCTCAACAGGCTTTTGCAAGCTTTAATGTTCACAATGCTACAGAAAATGATTATCCTTCATCTAATACTATTTGGATTTCAGATAGTGAAGCCCCAACTCATATGACTGGTGACAAAAATCTACTTCAACATACTTCTGAGTACAAGGGAAAGGACAGTGTTCATATTGGCAGTGGAAAGACTTTATCTATTTCTCTTACTGGAAATACTACAATTCATACACCTACTACAAGTTTTAAGCAAGATTATGTTCTACATGTTCCAGCCATGAAGCATAATCTGTTATCAGTTGATAGATTTACTAGAGATAATGTTTTCTCCATCGCTTTTGATCCATATGGTTTTGAGATAAGATGTTTGAAAACTAATGCATTACTTGCTAATGGAAAAATTCTTAACAATTTATATTATATTTCCTCTGTTATTCTGCATTCTGCTTTTTTATCTGTTGTTGCTTCTCCTAATATATGGCATGATAGATTAGGTCATCCATATTCTAGAATTTTACAACAACTTCATACTAATCACAACACTAATATTTATTCTTCTATTTCAAAATCATTGTGTCACTCTTGTCAGCTTGCTAAAAGCAAAAGATTGCCTTTTAAACTTTCATCTTCACATGCTTCTTCTCCACTTGAACTTATTCATTGTGATGAGTGGGGTCCTGCCCCTGTTGCTTCTCTAGAAGATCATAAATATTATATTATGTTTGTTGATGATTTGATGGAGATTTCATTGGATTTATCCAATGCAACTCAAAACAGATGTTTTGCAATGTTTTCATCATTTTAAAACTTTAACTGAGAATTTATTTTATAGCCAAATTATTTCTTTCCAAACTGATGGAGTTAGTGAGTTAGTAAAAGGTGTTTTTAAAGTCTTTTTAGACTCTTGTGGCATTCACATAAGGATATCTTGTCGTAAAACCACATAGCATAATAGTCTGGCTGAAAGAAAGCACATGCACATTACTGAAATGGGAAACACTCTTCTTTTTAATGATTCTTGTCCAAAAGAATTTTGGTATAATACCTTTTTAACTGCTAGATTTCTTATTAATAGAACTCCAACTCCAATTCTTAATAACAAATCATCTTTTGAAGTTCTTTACAATATAACTCCAGATTACTCTCAGTTACGAATATTTGGTTGTGTGTGCTATCCTTTTTTAGGACATTCTAGAGTTGATAAACTTTTTCCAAAGTCAGTCAAATGTATTTTTATTGGCTATAGTTCTTTACGTAAAGGTTATAAATGTTATAATCCACTTACTAAAAGAACTTATATCTCTAGACATGTCATGTTTTCAGAATATGAATTTTATTTTTCTACATCATCTTTTGATGATTTACATTCTGATTCTTCTCTTGTTGAGCCTTTACCTCAGTCATTTGTGTCTGTTCCTTTTACCTCCATTGTTACAAGGTATCAAAATGGAATTTCAAAACCTAAGAATTTCGCTAATGAGAAATTTTTTGATGGGGCCATATTCGGATGGGGGTGTGGGGACTAATAGAAAGCTTTCATTTGTCTTTCTTAATTAACTGATTTCATCTAATTGATTTTGTAAGTAAGGTCATTTTAGGAATTTCGAAGGTGTTATCAGAAAAAATTAATCTTCCTCCTACGATTGAAATCCCATAAGGTGCTATGAGAAAAAATAGGATCGGAAAATTATTAATCTTAAAAAGAAGATGGAGAGTGTTTTTCAATTGAATATACGTGCAGCAAGCTTGTAATTGAATTTCAATTACAAATACAAATATGCTCGGTAGTACAGTTCCTGATATAGATCTTAGTAGCAGTATAATCCAAATTCAATAAAGATTTTAGCATGCATTGGAATCTGATAATTAACGGACATTATAATCAACCAAAAAAAATGTCTCTCTTCTTGGATGAAGTAAGATGCCATCACAAGGAAGTTCCCTACAATTTAGGTTTTGCAAACACTCTTTGACAGCCTCCTTCAGTAATTTGTATGTCGATCCAAAAATCGGCACAATGTTCCCAAGGATGTTCTGCCATAATTGTCCTGTCTAATCTACTAACAAACATCTGGGAGGGATTTCTTTAGGATTTATTCACAAACTGTATACAGACAACGAAGATAAAGTTGGAAAACTTAGGCTCAAAAAAATTGACCTCTTTGAGCTTCTTCTTGTATATAACTCCATGAATATGAAGAGAGGTTTTCTTCCTTCAGATTTCTTTCTTCTTTCAGATTTCTTTCATTCGTAGAAAAACAAGGAAAGTAATGACCACCTATATTTCCATAAACACCCTTGTCATGAAAATTAGATGACTAATTAGTTAGAAAACCTGATGACAACTGGCGGCTTACTATTAGTGCCCCACGTCCCCATCCGAAACCCCCATCAAAAATTTTCTCTTCCCTGATCATGTAATGCATTATTCTATTAAATATCCAGTACATTCTGCTTTTGATTCTTTATTGGATACTCCTACTGAGCCAAAGAGTTTCAAAATATCTATTAAGATTCCTAAGTGGCAAGTATCCATGAAAGAAGAACATACATCCGTGAAGAATAATGACACTTGGGATTTAATTGATCCTGAACCACACAGGAACATTTTAGGATGCAAATGGGTTTATAGAATAAAATTCAGAGCAGACGGGAAGGTAGATAGATTTAAATCTAGATTGGTGGAACTTGATTACAACCAACAAGATGAAATTGACTATTGTGAAACATTTAGTCTTGTAGTCAAATCCACAACAGTAAGAGTAGTTCTCACATTGGCTGTTACTAGAGGTTAGTCTATAAAGCAGTTGGATGTATCCAATGATTTTTTACATGGAGATTTAACTGAAAATGTCTATATGAAGCAACCTCTAGGTTTTGTTCATCCTGAGTTTCCATACAAAGTGTGTCATTTAAAGAAAAGTTTATATGGTTTGAAACAAGCACCAAGAGCTTTGTTTCAAAAATTCAGTACTTCTCTACTTGCTTATGGTTTTATGAGAACTATGTCTGATTTTTCTATGTTTGAATATACTTATGGTTTGAATATGATGGTCTTATTACTTTATGTTGATGACATTATTCTAACTGGGAATTCAGATGTTTTGCTTACTGATCTTGTTCAATATTTGAGCAATAATTTTGGTTTGAAGGAGTTGGGAGATTTGCATTGTTTCTTAGGTTTAGAAGCAGTAAGATCTGATGATGCCATAATGTTAACTCAGAAGAAGTATGAAAAAGCGGGGTCTAACAACCACACCCAATATTTCGATTAGCCATCTGTATGGACAACTCCGAGTTACTTTCTAGAGAATCAACTAGACAGTCATACTTAATCAATAGAAAATATCTCAAGGAGTTATTATCTCAATCTCTCAATTTGATCTATACTCAAGCAAATAGAATCTGCGAGTCTTTATCAAAGAGATATAACTTGGATGGTGACAAATACCAATATCCAAGTGTAAATCAATTTAAATCAACAACCAAAAGGTCGGATATTCTAATTGATTGAACAACGCACAACCTGTATTATTTCAATTATATAACAAAATATAATGTGGAAAATAAATAACACAGACACCAGAATTTTGTTAACGAGGAAACCGAAAATGCAGAAAAATACTGGGACCTAGTCCAGATTAAACATAAACTGTATTAAGCCGCTACAGACACTAGCCAACTCCAAGTTAACCTCGGTTTGGACTGTAGTTGAACCCCAACCAATCTCACACTGATCCAAGGTACAGTTATGCTCCTACGTCTCTGATCCCAGCAGGATACTATGTACTTGATTCCCTTAGTTGATCTCATCCACAACCAAGAGTTGCTACGACCCAAAGTCGAAGACTTTAATAAACATATATGTATCACACAGAAAAGTCTACAATGATAGATAAATTCGTCTCCCACGAATAAACCTATGGGTTTTGTTCCGTCTTTTGATAAATCAAGGTGAAGAATTAACTTTGTTGCAAGAATAAAACTTAATATTCTTTTAGCTGATTTATAGTCTTTTCAGTTTAACTAGAGTCGTGAAGATGTACACTATTGGCCTTTAACTTCAAAAAAGTGTTTTTCAGTCAAATCTGTTTATGACAAGCTCTCAACGGAGGATCTGTCACAAAACTCTGTCGTGTTCTATTTTATTTGGAGTTTAAAGTGTCCTCCAAAGATTGGTTTCTTCCTTTGTCTTATTGCCCATGGAAGATTATCTACTTGGGACATGTTGTTGACAAGGAGAATGGATGTGCCTAAAAATTGTTACTTTTGTGCTGCTCCAAGAACTGCTTCCCACTTGTTTCTTCATTGTAACTTTGGTAAGACAGTTTGGGATAATTTAACTACTAAGCTAAAATAGCTTTATGCAATGCATGCAGATGTGGTGCCTGCACTTCAAGCTTGGAAGTTAACTCTCAGTGATAAGGCCAAAACTGATATTTGGAGGCTTGTGCAAGTTGCAATCATTTGGTGGTTGTCTTGTTTACTTGGTTTTTAGCTTTCAAAGATTTTGAGGAGGTGGATTCTAAGGAGGTGATGAGAAATTGTTGTATAATTTACCTTGATATTTCTTAAAGCTTTTAGCTTGTTTTGAGCACTCTTTTTTCCCTTTTTCCTATACTTTGACAAGGGTGATGTAATTCTTTTATACCCTCTTTTTTGATCAATACATTTTCTTTACCAATCAAAAAAAAAAGGAGATAAATTAAAACTAAATATAAGATGTAAAAGATAATAAAAATATTATTAGCTGACATTAATCCAAGTCCAACGAGGTAGCTGATCATCTAGGGTAATCCTTTCTTCCATTTTCTCAGCTTCAGTCTCTCTCTCTTTTTTTTGTTTTTGTTCCATTTTTGCCAGATAATGCGCAGCTGCATCCGTGCCCCAGGTTCTATACAGTATACAATTCTTTTGGTTTTCTAAGTTTCAGGATGCAAGAGGCACCAAACGCATAAGGCAAGTTTTGCAACACACATACAAAGGATAATAATTCTTGCACCTCTCGCAAATATTGTTGGGATCATGCGTGTCCCTGCATTCATCATCAGAGAAGCGACGTACATCACGAACGAGAGATGGAACTGTACACAACATGAAGATCAGAAAGTTCTTGTTTCTTAGCTAGCGGCATGACACCAGCCTTGACTGACAACAATTATACGCTTTGCAAGTGCATTGTGTATTACTAACTCCATATCCTCCATGTCCTCTATCCTAATAGTGATAATAAAACACATTAATCCAAGTCCAACGAGGTAGCTGATCTAACTCTTTCCATGAAGCAACCCATTCATCCTTTCTTTTCATCATGAGGCACACCACACTGAACGATGCATCTCTTCCAGTCAGAGAGAATCGTGCATTTCAGAGCCTCAACTACTTTGTATTCATATTCATCGTCTTCATCTTGGTGTTCTTCATTGAAACAGGCCTGTTTTTAGAAGTGTTCGTTAAGAGGAAACTTGCCATTCTCCCCTGGCAAAAAGGAATTGTTCGGTGGATCTATTTAGTTGGTTCATTGAAACCTTAGTTCTATTTAGGAATTTGGAGAATTAGAATCCGACTTTACTTCTTATTTGAGAGTCGGTGTTTAAACTTTTATTTTGTTTTTGCTGAAAACGGTGAATGGAATCTCTATAATTCTATTTCCATATCTAAGACAAATATTTTATATAAATACAGGCATGGGTTGATAGCGACGTGAGTATAATTTCTCAAAAGAAATAAAGAAAAAGAAAAAAAAAAGAGTTGGAAACAGAAGACAGAGCGCAAACAAAAGAGAAGCATCAGAAAATATAATGTCAATTCTTTGTAGCCCTTTCCCATCATTTCTTCCGAGGTATCAATTCCCTGCGCACCATCGCCCTCCTGTACTGACCATAGACACATTCATAGGAAACGTATACGGATTTATCTATCGTAAATTGGGTGTTGACTCGCAATATGTGGATTGGCCAACAGTGCAAGACCCGTTGGCAATTTATCGCAGAGTCGTTTTACAGCACCAAACTGTCCAAGAGGAGTGTTTGTTAAGTTATCCAGCGTTGTTTCTATGGAAGAAAGTTTGGCTGGAATTAAGCTTCGTAAATTTCTCGTTTACAATCAGGTATGTTTCTGTGCGACAAAATTTGGTTTATTTATTCTCCTTTTATACTTTATGCTTTCTTGATATGCATTCATCATTTATCTATCTAGTTGAATTAGTTATTTCAAGTTATTTAGTTGGCGGTATGTGTATGCTGCTGCGTGTTTTCATCTATTCGTCTTTTTGTGAAATATTGAACGATTTTTGGATTTGTGCTTTCTCTCCAAAAGATCTGAGATTGAAACCGAATAAATCTAAAACGGAACTTATTTAATTGTCGAGTGCTCATGGGTGTCTTTTTGCAGGCTTAAAGGAGAGCAGGTCGTGGCAAGGATAGATGTTCGTGATGACCCCGACCCTGGTCGCCCTGGTCACAGAATCTGCAGATGGCCGAAACCTTTGGATTCGCGTACCAGAGTCATCAACACCGACGGGTCATTAAAGGATGATCGAGCAGGAATTGGCAGTATATTCCGTAGTAGTGTTGGCGAACCACTTAAAGCTTATGCAGCACTATGTGAGAAGGTTAAAGTGCACGTGATAGAAGTGGTAGCAGTCCAGAAGGCCCTTGAGATTGCAGAGGACGATAAGATGCAATTCATAGTTATAGAAACAGATGCTACAATTGCAGTTAGTCTGATAAATACTATAGCTGCAGCATATTCAAACCTAGTGGAAAGATGCCGAATCAACTACGAAAATTATTTGGAAGCATCATCTCAGCAAAGAAGCACTTCAAGAGGAGCAAGTCCAAGAGATGATACTGATTTGGAGAGCTTTATAAACACGGTAGTGAAGAGTCATGCGCGGTGGAGTCACGGAGAAGATGCCATTTCAATGGAAATTCTAGTAAAAGCATTGGTAAATGTCACTTACAGCCTAGAGAGTTTTAGTGGATGGGGTTGCAGGCATGTTCTAAGAGAAGCCAATGGAGCTGCCAATTTCTTGACGAAGCAAGCTGATTATCCAGCTGCACTACTCAAAATCATAGAAGAAGATGCTGATGATAATCATTGGTACCAGAGGAAAAAAGCTACCCCGCCTAGTAGCAACATTGACAGATCAATTGGATGGATGCTCAAATCATGAAAAATGTATACCATACAAGGATTACATGTAATTATTCAGTCGAAGACACCCATAATGTAACCTTACCCATAAGCCAGTCTCCTATTCATATAAAGGAGGTGGATTTGGTTTAGGAGACTCCTCTGATCTCATTATGTAAAGTCGAAACATTATATATAGTGAAACCCCGTGGACGTAGGTCTTTATGGCCGAACCACGTAAATCGCTGTGTCAAGTGTATCTCTAACTCCCGATCTTTTTTGGATAAAAAATCACACTTGCGACTAACTTTTCTGGTACCTAATCGGGGAAGTAATTAACAGTGAAGTAGTTAAGAATATAAATATAATTGTAAGCAAACTGGCACAAAGTTGGTACTTAGTAGTAATTTGAATTATCAGATGATTCTAGTAGCATGCTATGTAAAATTTCTTTTCTACCATGCTATTTCCAATGTAGTCCATATATGCTTGAAATTCTGGTTTCTGCATCTTATTATGCTAAAAACAAATACAAACAAGATTTAGGTTTCACTGTGGGATCGATAGAATCAGCATTCTTGTTCTGTAATGAACGGTCAAAAAAATGCCACGTTACACCTAATAAAGTAACCAGCAAGTGGTGTTTTTCCTAACAATTTCGGTTCTGAAAGTAGTTTTCAACAAATAAATGTAAAACGTCTTTACCTGTAAACTTAGCAGTAGTAATAGTGGTGGTAGGTGCTCCTAGCATATATATAGACATAAGATTGTGTGGCATTATTGTTGCAAAAATGCAAATTTTTGACTTCGAGAGCTTTACAACTTGTTCTGTAGTGGTCCTAGTGGAGAAGAACTGAGCTTAACAAATACAACTTAAGACCTCTCTATAAAAGCGTAACTTTAAGATTACTGAGGCCTGTTGGCCATCTGGTGTTAGCCCAGTTGGCGTAACTTTAACCATCCTCGGTGTTAGCTTGATTAGTAGAGCACGACTCTCAAATAAGAGAGGTCGGTTTGATCTCCATTTCAAACACTAACAAACTAACATTAACATAACATTCTTTACCAATCAAAAAAAAAAAGATTACTGAGGCCTGTAACTTCTATAAAAGCCCCAATTTCACTTTAAGACCTCTCTTTATGATTAATCAAGGTAGGTGATATTGATATTAGATGAAAGTGATCTGCACTTTAAGACCTCACTAGTTAATAACCTCACTCAAGCCTCAACTCCCAATACTTAACTATGAAGTAGTACCAAATGTAGCTACGGAGAAGCTTCCTTACAATTTCTTTCACGGAAAACCACTACATAAACAGATCTTCTCTCTGCATTTTATCATTACCAGTGAAAGGCTGAAAGCTTGCTAGCATCAATGGAGTTGTTTGAAGATCCTGAATTCTTGAATGCACAAAAAAATATCAAAGAATTAGTGACAGCATCTATCAAAGAGTCTTTGAAAATCATAGTGAAAGCATCTCCAACAAAATTCTTCTTGATATTCTTAATTTTCACTCTCCCTCTCTCATTGTTCCAACTCTTGTTTGAAGCTAATACTCGATTGATACTAGCTCTTTTTACAGCGGATCTATATTACAAATCATCACCTGAATACTTTCTCTCTGATCAGAAGCTTGTTCATCAAAAACTCATTAGCGACTCTATCCATGCCTGTTTCTACCTTGTTCTCTTCTCCACCTTCTATCTTTTGTCTACATCTGCTATGACCTTAACCATAACATCTCTTTACGTATCAAAACCTTTGTCTTACATTTATATTCTTTCCGGTATTCCTCGTATCTTAAAACGTCTTGCAATCACCGTTCTTCATGCCTTGCGCCTCATTTTGCTGAGCTATACCACTTACTTGGCTGTTCTTGCTCTGGTTGGTACACTTGTTGTTACTGTAATTCGTACGGTGCCGGAAACTAATAATTATGTCCTGGTATCGCTCATGATGAAAGCTATAGTCTTTCTGTCCGTCGTTGATGCTTTCGTCTTGGTTGCTCGTGCCCATGCTGTAGTATTGTTGAATTCTGCCAACGTGGTTTCTGTTCTGGAACCAAATACATATGGTTCAACAGCCATCAAGAAGAGTAAACTACTTTTACAGGAGAAAATAATTATGAATATTCTTGTACTGCTCCACTTGGTTTCCGACGGATTTGTTTGTATTCTATGCTTCGCGATACTCTATGATATGAACATCATAGTTAGGGGTTTGATCATTTCGTTATGTGTCATCGCACTGGCAGTGGGAAATTTCTTGGGTCTAACTGCTCAAAATCTCATATATTATGTGATCGCAGGTTATGATAATCAAGTGGTTGGCAAAAGAGATTCTGATGATTGCGTTTAAGAGAGAAAGGAGTTTGGTAAAGATAATCGATAGAAAGCCGTAAGTCGGAAGTTTTAGCATGCATATTACTATTTTATGCTTGCCAACTCTGTTGCCATCACGCTACCGCCAACACCAGCATTCCATGATCCACCCTGCATGCCTTCCAAGTATAGATTACACCGTCCCACGAAGAAAAAAAACCTCCCGCACTATAATCACAGCTTGATATCCAAAGTTCCAGTGCTAATATTCCGCGTCCAAGACAACACCAGACGCGCTTTCCAGACGCACACGTCAGGCACACATACAGCACGCACATGACCGGCCATAATACCACACCCTGCGCTGGCAGCTTGCATCCTTCTACCGTTGCACTTGAACGCCCCAAAGGGAATCAGCAATCCAAATTCATCACATGTAAAGATCAGGAACGAATTCTCCAAAATCGAAGCAAATTATCGAACCCCCTGGGTTCACGAAGACTCTCTTCCTGTCAAGAGACACATGATTTCTGGGGACTTCGTCCACAAAACTGTGTAGTCCATGATGAAACACTTATGTGAGATTTTATGTTTCCCCAAGGCACAACACACTGTTCGCTTGAAGGATGCCCGGTTTGACAACATACTGATTAACGCAACCGCTCCGCTAAAAACATTCTCTCCATAAGCTCCTCCAGGGTCTGAAGCCAAAACTTTAACGTTTAGCTTCCTAAGTTTCAACATCCTCACCAAGAGCCGAAGCTACTTCAACGCCGCTTTTTCCTTCCAATGGTCATATCACCACGTTCCCCATGTCAAGAATATCATCACTTCTCTGCTTAGAAGACGCTTTCAACACTTTACGGGGTCGTGGAGGGTCCCAAGCCTGCACTATCAGGATATTTCATCAAGTAATTTTTGAGAATCCCACGGTCACATTCAGAAGAGTCGAATCTTGTGGATGGGGATTCAAGGAGATGTAATGAAAGTAGGCTATACATGGAAGAAACTTCAGACGAAGCAGTTCCTACTATTTTCGATTCGGGTTCCACCATCTGAGGCTCAATTGGGATTTCCACCACTTCCACTCAATTGTAAATGAATACTTCATAACCTGAAGGTGCAAGTGATCAATCGTCAACAACTCTAGGGTTGGTCATACTAATGGACCCATGATTCCCAACTTCGTTGTTAAACACCTAATACGAAAATTACATGGGATTAGGATGGATCAAGCGTGTAAAATTAGTACGATCATGAAATTAACAAAGTAAGTGAACTAACATCATTTAAGTTCCTTATTATGCTTCTATGATATGTGCAAGAAGTACCAAAGTCATGAAACACGTCTTCCAAAACAAACTCAGCTGAGGGACATTTACACTTCCCTCTGTTCAATTAGTGTGGAATCTAGTGTTGGTTTATGTACCATTCTCTTCGTATGAAAGTTACCTACAATATATCAAAATTTCATGGAAATCGGATGAACAATCAAGGAGATGTGACCAGAACATCAGACAACACGCAACCTGGAAAAATTCTGAAAACCTCCTGGAAGTTTATTGTTTCGCATTTTTCATCCCCTAAACATGCTCAAAATTCAAACAGCTTCTTCACTAAAGCTTTGAAATTTCTTGGGATTGAAGATACATATGTGGACATCGAAAATCCGAGTTCAAACGAGGATTATACATCAACTTTAGTGAAGGGCTCCAATTAGGGTTTCGGTGTATCAAACCCTAAACCGCAAGCGTCTCCCTTGCAAGAGCTTCCCGATCCGTGCTAGCTTCTCAACCAGTGTCATCTTCCCAACCGGCGCCATCTTCACAATACATGCAAGCTTTCCAATCTTGGTCAGTCTCCCAACATGCACCAGCTTCCCAGCTTAATCCGGCCCCACTAAGCGAGCATGCAACTTGCGCCAACTCCCAAGGACGCCTAGCTTCCCGCTTCCCAACTCGCGCCAATTCCCAACGCCGCCCAACTTCCCAACTTGGGCCTAGTTCCCAATACCGCCCAGCTTCTCGTTTTTCATTGACGCCGACTTCCCAATCATGCCGACCCTACCGGACTTGCAAAGCGCCGGAGGCATGGATTTCAAATCCTATTTATCTCTAAAAAAAGGTCAGACAAGCCTCCTCAACTCTCTTTACGATTTACTGCTGATAGTTTGTCACCATCTTATGCTTACCTCGCAACAAAGCTCCGGTTCCGAGATAAGCATGGGACTTAATGTTGATGGTGGTTTTTAGACAAATGGTAAAATCGTAAAACCCCAAATAACCTAATGTCACCGGTGACACATTTATTAGAAAATTTAATACATGTAGTCAATAATTAATAGGGGTTTTTTTTTTCAAATTAGGGTTACAACGAGAAAAACCCTAATTCACCTCTGTGCCAATGGCAAATCATGCTAGCCACACCTAGCCAAAGCTAGCCGCGACTTGCCAAACGCACTCTGCCTTGGCCCTATCTATGCTAGTCACACCAAACGCGCCAAAGGATGCCAACCATGCAAGCCGCACCTCCGTGCCAATGGAAAATCATGCCAGCCGCACCTAGCCCAAGCTAGCTGAGCCATGCTAAAGGCACTCTGCCTTGGACCTAGCTATGCTAGTCACACCAAACGCGCCAAAGTATGCCAACCATGCTATCCGCACCTCCATACAAATGACAAATCATACCAGCCACACCCAGCCCAAGCTAGCCGCGCCATGCCAAACGCACTCTGCATTGTCCCTAGATATGCTAGTCACACCAAACGCGCTAAAGCATGCCAACCATGCTGACCATGCTAGTCTCACCTTCGTGCCAATGACAAATCATGCCAGCCACACCTATCCCAAGCTAGACGCGCCATGCCAAATGCACTCTTCCTTGGACCTAGTTATGCTAGTCACACCAAACGCGCCAAATCATGCCAACCATGCTTGACGCACCTCCGTGCCAATGGAAAATCATGCCAGCCACACCTAGCCCAAGCTAGTCGCGCCATGCCAAACGCACTCTGCCTTGGCCCTAGATATGCTAGTCACACCAAACACGCCAAAGCATGACAACCATGCTAGTCGCACCTCCGTGCCAATGGAAAATCATGCCAGCCACACCTATCCCAAGCTAGCCGCGCCATGCCAAACGTACTCTGCCTTAGCCCTAGCTATGCTAGTCACACCAAACGCACCAAAGAATGCCAACCATGCTATCCGCACCTCCATGCCAATGGCAAATCATATCATCCACACCTAGCCCAAGCTAGACACGCCATGCCAAATGCACTCTTCCTTGGCCCTAGCTATGTTAGTCACACCAAATACGCCAAATCATGCCAACCATGCTAGCCGCACCTCTATGCCAATGGCAAATCATGCCAGCCACACCTAGCCCAATCTAGCCACGCCATGCCAAACGAACTCTGCCTCAGCCCTAGCTACGCTTGTCAAATCATGCCATCCACACCTAGCCCAAGCTAACCGCACCATGCCAAACGTACTCTGCCTCGGCCCTATCTACGCTAGTCACACCATGCCAAGCCAAGCACTCTTACCTTGGCCTTAGTCGCTCCATGCCAAAATAGCGCACATGCCTAAGCTTACAAACCGTGCAACCTAGGCCAAATTGGCCACGCATGCCATTGGCACATGCCAACACGCATGCTGGTGGATTTTCTTACCAGGCCGTGTCCCTAATGGCCGAGCATGTCATTGGCACATGCAAAACACGCACGTTGGTAGCTTTTCTTACCAGGCCGTGGCCCTAATGGCAGAGCATGCCATTGGAACATTCCAAACACGCACGCTGGTAGCTTTTCTTACCAGGCCGTGGCCCTAATGGCCGAGTATGCCATTGGCACATGCCAAACATGTACGCTGGTAGCTTTTCTTACCAGGTTGTGGCCCTAATGGCTGAGCATGCCATTGGCACATGCCAAACACGTACGCTGGTAGCTTTTCTTACCAGGTTGTGGCCCTAATATCCGAGCATGCCATTGGCACATGCCAAACACGCACACTGGTAGCTTTTCTTACCAAGTTGTGGCCTTAATGGATGAGCATGCCATTGGCACATGCCAAACACGCATGCTGGTAGCTTTTCTTACCAGCCCGTGATCCTAATGGCCGAGCATGCCATTGGCACATGCCAAAAACGCACGCTGGTAGCTTTTCTTACCAGGCCGTGGCCCTAATGTCCGAGCATGCCATTGGCACATGCCAAACACACACACTGGTATCTTTTCTTACAAGTCCGTGACCCTAATGGCCACGCACGCCATTAGCACATGCCAAAACCCTCGCTGGTAGCCTAACTTGCACTCAACGTGCAACCTACCACCAAGGCATTCCACACATGCCACACACGCCACTGGAAACTCGGCATTTCTACTTTCACTCAATGTTCAACCTACCACCAAGGAATTCTGCACATGCCACACGCGCCAGTAGCGGTTCTGGCATTGCCATTTTCACTCAAGGTGCAACCCGCAACAAAGGCATTCTGCACATGCCACACGCGCCACTTGCAACGCCACTTGCACTCAAGGTGCGACCAACACTCGAGACATTAACACAAACTGAGGGATGCTTTCCAGGGTCTTGGTTTGGCGGTCACAGCATACAGCGTACACTACGCTCATATTAAAAAAGCGTGGAAAGGAATAAAGCGGTCAAATAAATGAGGAAATAATGGTGAAAACGTTTTCACCCATAAACACCATACGGTTACCACCTCCTCCCATTATTTCACCCTTTACTCTCTTCCTTCATGAGTCCAGGGTACATTTCAATCTCGACTTGTATAAATAGATCTTACCTATTTTCACCAGACAACAGGTCTCGGTCAGGAAAAAAACACAACACTCTCAGAAAAGGAAACTTTGCAAGCTATCCAAAAAGCTTTCATCTCTTGCAAGCTTCCATAGATTTCACTTTCTGATACAAGTCGAGGCACTACTCTCCCAGAATTATTCTGGTCTCAACACCTTTCTTTGCTTCCCTCCCCAAATCAAACCTTCTCCTCCACTTTGTGACCGAAGCAAGTCTAGAATGGTCATTTCTTGGTTTAGTCCATACTTGTATAGATTGATCTCTCGAATCTTGAAAGTGCTCACGTGCAGCACATTTTTTTAGGGTTTGAACCAGTTTCTCACTCACCTACCGAATTTACCAAAATCAGCAGAAACGATTTTTACCCATAAACACCAGTATACTGACATCTTCACCAAGGGACTACCTCGTCAACTATTTATTCATTTTTGGTCTAGTCTCGGCGTTTGCTCCTCTCCCACCCAGACTAAGGGGGTGTGATAGAATATATATTATCTTCTTTACCTTATTTAAAATAAGGAGAATTATATCCATCATAACTCTTGTATTTTCCTAAAATATATTATTGGTTTTGATATAAATATGATTCCTAGAGAAGATTATTCTCTAAAGAAATTATCCTCAATCCGACACTTTCTCTTCTTCAAAAGTGGTGGTGGAGGCTTGCTAAGGAACCTGATGCTCTATGGGCTAAAGTGATCAAGGATAAACATGGTATCTCTGATTTAGGTTGGAGAACGAACCAACCTAAAGAGAAGCATGGTGTTGGTCTCTGGAAAAATATCTACTCAACCTCTGATGATTTCTTCAAGCTCTGTCAATTCAAAATTGGTAAGGGAGATAAAATAAGACTTTGAGAGGACAAATGGAATGTGCAAGGCCCAATTTCAACGTTGTGTCCAAGGCTCTATCAGCTGACAACCACTAAAAACATCTCACTTTAGAGGCTCATCAAGTGGGAGAAGAGGGTTTGAACTGGAATCTGGGATTATCACATAGGAGAAGACTATATGATGCTGAAATATCTGAGTTATATGTTCTTCTCCCGTTAGTCGAGGCCATTATGGTTATTCCTGTTGAAGAAGATCAGATCATATGGCTTGGAGACAAGAATGGACTATTTACAGTGAAGGTTGCTTATGAATACTAAACTCAAGGTACTCAGCCCATCTCCTATTTTCCTAATTCTAAGGTTTGGTCTACAGCCTGGCCGTATAGAGTTGGCTTCTTCCTTTGGAAGGATTATTTAGGAAGATTGCCAACAATGAAAAATTTACATCGTAGACAGTCACACCTTGATAGCTTCGTTCTATGTAAGCTATGCAACAACTTTGAGGAAACTGTAGACCATTTATTAATCAATTGCACTAGAGCTCTTAGTATTTGGAATTATTTTTCTTGATTGTGCCAAAAGATATAGTGTCACTCAAGAAGTGATATATGGTTAGAAAGGATTCAATTTTTTTGACAGGGGGAGGCAGTTATGGAAGAGACTCCCAGCTGCAATAATGTGGGGGTTATGGAAGGCTCGAAAGCAGTTGTTTTTAATGTCAAGATTTTCAAACTGAATGAGGTGATTAGGGACATAAAGATTGATGCTTTTAACTGGGTAAAAGGTCTAAATTGCTTTAAAGGTGTAAACATCTCGCTTGTTATTGTAGAGTGGGATAAATTCTTTGTAAACCCCCATTAATTCTCTGCCTCTTGTCGAACCTGTGTGCTCCGGGTTTTTTCTAGTTGTTTTTCCCGTCGGCTTTTTTTCCTGACTCTTTCTAGCCTTTTTGGCTGGTGGGTTTTGTAATTCTTTTATTCTTTCTATATATTTCCTTTCTTTGCTGAGCAAAAAAAAAAACCTTCATTCCCAAAGGAGTTGAAACCAGAAAATTTGATTATGCTGATGAGCTGATACACTTTATGGATAACAACTTTGATACAGCATGTCTGCTTACCGGAGGAAGATTAATAACACCCAGTTTTTATGCTTTCTCTTAGTTTGTTGTCTCTTAGTTTATTTATGAAAACTAGTAGCTTAGCCATCATTATCGTTTTATATTTTTAACAGTTTATTTGTTCCTTTATCTATTATTTTTTATGATGCAAGTATAAGATTCTGGTCTCGCCTAATTCATGTTTGTGTAATATCAAATGCAAATGTACTATAGGCTCTGTACGGATTACCTAGATACTGCTCCCTCATTGTTGCACCGCAGCTTCGTTAGTTCGGAACTCATTTTGCACATCTGGTGTAGTGTTTGTTGTAGATGGCCTTCTTACTAATTATAATCTAGGCATGCATGAAAAGTCCGTTCGCGCTTGACAGTTAGATGTCTAATCAGGACAGTCACAGTTACAAAAAAGAAAAAGAAAAAGACAAATAAAAAGACAGTGACCGAGTTTCTAATAAATCAGCTCATTTCTAAGCAGGGAAAGAATAAATCTAACAGTTATATTGTACCGGATCCAACTTCAAGCCATCCAAAAAGGCTTATGATGCCTTGTCAAGGACTTACAAAAACAAAAATTTGTTGACAACGAAAAATAACTGGATACATACATTTAGTAGTTTCAGTGCTACTCGTTTAACAGCACGCACTAAGTAGCATTTTTGAAGGCATAATCTCCTTCACTCAAATAGACAAAGTACAAACTCCTATTGGATGGTACAACTGCATCACTAGGACCTATTTTGAGGGCTTGTAAACCAAATCACTTAAGCAATAGCGAAAAACATTATTAGACATTGACACCTTGTTTTAGGCATGGAGATGCCTGTAAGATTTATAGGCTTCCAAATCGAAACAAATCCGCTATGAGTGGAAAGGACCATAGTGTTATATGTGTATAGAGGCTAGGTGTGGAGAGGCCTGTAAGATTTCTGGGATTCCAACCCAAAACCAATCGGTTATGAGTGGAGAGGCCCGTAGTGTTATATGTGTATAGAGGCTAGGTGTTTTAGGCAATATGGGACTATTTAATTCCCAACAAACATGAGAGCTCGAACGAAATGAACCAAGTATACAGAGATGTTTAAATGAGTTTCCCCATTAAAGAATCTGGGAAGGATAATATGAAAATTGTATCTAAGGGTGTTTGCTCATTTTAAATCCACTACAAAGAAAATATGTGTCTCTTTCTGCTATTACTGTTATTAGGAAATAACTTTAAAGCATTACACTAACAGCTGGGATGAAAAGAGATAAGGTAATGTTGGAAGATAAACCAAGATATGGTTATTTGGTTCGTGGATCAACATATGATGTTGATCCAGTCCGAATGGATCAACTGCTGCAGTTGACGCAGTCAAGTTGGATCAACATACGATGTTGACACAATGTGTGATATTTGGAAGTTCGAGTTAACTAGAAGAGCAAGTTGTATCGGTTGCTTGTTTTAGAGTTTTACTATATTTAGAGTTTCTTTGTGTTTCTAGAAGTGTGCCTTATTTAGAGTTTGATTTTATTAGGAAAGTACTTTGAGTGATTGTCAAATTTGTGAGACTATAAGTAGGTTGTTAAGCCATGAGAGAATGTACACCAAACTAATTATCAATGTAATCATTTTATGCTTTCGCGTTGTGCTCTCCTCTCTCTTGCTCGATCCTACATTTGGTATCAGATCAAGGTGAGAGGAAGAGAGAGGCGAAGGAGAAATAATTAGAGAAGTTTTTTCATTAAAAGAGAAAAAGTTGTGTGGTCTGATGATATTGTTAGATGAGAAGAAGGTGCAGTTTAAAAAAAAAAAAAATACAAGACAAGAGAAGAGAAGTGTTGGATTTTGTTGAAGTGTTGTATTTTTGGAGAACAGAGAACAAGGTTGGCAAGAAACTACAAGACCAAGTTCAAGTCTGTTTTGATTTGGGCTCTGGTTCGTTGGGTTTTGGGTTCAAGTTGGAACTAATAAAAAAAACAAGAAAGCAAGGTCGAGAGAAACCAGTTGATGCCTGAACCTGATGTCATGAGATGGCGGTTTCTTCTGTGAAGTATTCAGAAGGAAAATATGGCGCAAATCGTGTATGGTTGCGTTTAGGGTTTGTTCTAGGAGGTGAAACACCAGAGAAAGAAGAGATCCGTTCGGGTGGATGGTGTTAACATAAATAAGGGCAAATTTAATAATTTTTTGATGTTCGTACATGCAAGAGATTTTGTCCGAGTACAAGTTAGAAGCAGAAGAGAAGAGTTGGGAGCTGCAGGTGATTTTGAGATGATTAGTTGTTCAATCTGGTAGCTGGTGGTGTGAACAGGATAGCTTGAGCCTTGAATTCGTGACTAGAACAATGATGATAATGGTAGTTAATAAGGTTTGATTTGTGAATGGTAGCTTGATTCAAGTGCAGGTGATGGTAGTGTTTACTATCGTTAAAAAGAAGATGTGATGATGAACAATGGATGATTGTTGAGGAAGGAGCGTGAGAAGTTGGATAAAGATTCTCTGGGCGAGATTTGGAAGTGAGTTAAAAAAAAAAAAAAAAAAAAAAAAAAAGGGAAGATTGTGGCCATATTATGGTGACCGTATGGGTCTGTGATAGACTTGAAGTTGGCAACAGATGTGAACAAAAGGAATTAGTACCATGAAGATGTGTTGAGATCATACGGGTATATTAGCTTGTTGTAGTGGGATTGACCAAGTACTACTGTACTGAGTGTTTGATAGAGGTAAAGTTGGAGGAATCAGCGATATAAAATATAAAAAAAAAATATAAAAAAAAATTGAAAAGTTAGTTATTGTTAGTATGGAGATTGGTGTTGCTGTGATTGGTAGTAAACAAGGGTTTCTATAGCATAGAATTGGTTGATTTTAGAAGGTGAAGAAGTAATTGGGTGAGAGGTTGATTCAAAGGGTTAAGTCATGGATTCGAAATAAACGCAACAGAAGATCAAAGTTGGTACTGCAGTTAGGAAGGACTGATACATTTTGATTAAGTTGACTGGAATTCAGAAACTTAGAATGACAAGGTATGTTGGGTGGTTATGTATGAGCTTAAGGAAGGATGGTATCATATTAAGCTCAAACATGATTGAAGATTTTGTGGCAGAAACTTGGAGATCTTACAAAGTGTGGCAGACTTTGTGTTAGTTATTGTTTGTGGTAGAAGCATAACAAAAGAAAGATTGTACGAGAATCTTGAAAATAAAAGAAGTGTGAAGGTTTCGTAACAATAGCGTAACTGGAACAAAGAAGAAGAGAAGAAAAGAAGAAACAACAACAAGGTTGTGAAGAAAGAGAAGTAATCACCAGGTGGTGATGAGATATTGAAGAGAAGATACGTCACAAGGGTGTGATCGTGAGAAGTGAAGCAATCCCAGTGTGGGGATTTGGCTAGAATTGTGTGAACCAATCCCAGTGGGGATTTGGCTAGAGTTTTGTGAAGCAATCCCAGTGGGGATTTGGCAAAAGTTGTGAAGAAATTCTAGTGTGGAATTTGAAGAGTGTGGAAAAACTGCAAGTTAAGTAGGTAAACAAGAGATGAAGATGAGCTACAACACTTAGTGAAGAAAAAAGAAGAAGAATGTTATGAATGGTGTTCCGCTGCGAGTAAGAAGAATGTGAAATAAGTTTGTGATTGTTGCTATAGTATGATAGCAAATGAAGAAGATTGGTTTGATAACCGATTTAGCTGCGGTTTGTGAATTTGTGTTTGCTAAGTTTGATAATGATGTCGGAATTCAGGTATGAGAAAAGACAATAACGTGTTAACGTTTATCAATGGAAGAAGAGGGTTACAGAATTCTCGTTGAATGATATCTTGGTTTAAGGGAGGATGTTGGAAGTTAAACCAAGATATGGTTATTTGGTTCGTGGATCAACATCATATGTTGATCCAGTATGAATGGATCAACTGTTGTAGTTGACGCAGTCAAGTTGGATCAACATACGATGTTGACACAATGTGCGATATTTGGAAGTTCGAGTTAACTAGAAGAGCAAGTTGTGTCGGTTGCTTGTTTTAGAGTTTTGCTATATTTAGAGTTTCTTTGTGTTTCTAGAAGTGTGCTTTAATTAGAGTTTGATTTTATTAGGAAAGTACTTTGAGCGATTGTCAAGTTTGTGAGACTATAAGTACGATGTTAAGCCATGAGAGAATGTACACCAAACTGATTATCAATGTAATCGTTTTATGCTTCCGCGTTGTTCTCTCCTCTCTCTTGCTCGATCCTACAGGGAAGTGCATTAAATATATAGTGATGAAAACTAAAAAGAACAACGAAGGATAGTATCCCATTTCATTCCAAGATCATGATTAATTTGACAAGTACATAAATGAAATAGTCCCTGCAATTACCAGAGATTCAAATTTGGATCACAAATGAATGCTTCAGGATTATGCGGGGAACATGTATGTGTTTGAGTTTCAACCTTCATATGCTAGCTATCGATTATAAGTTATAACTCATTACGCTCAATTAAAGAAAAGGACCTTTGTGTACCAACATGATACCCGAGTCGTTAGAAAGATTGACAAATACACTAGGAGATGGAGGATGTTCTGATTCAGAGGAGGATTTATCATCACAAGAATCACTCATATAATATTTACCAAACTCAAAATAAGACTTTTTTTTGGTTTACCCATCTTCTTCTTCATCTTTTTTCTTCTTCTTCTTCTCTCTCTCAGTAACTCATTTTCTAACAAAACTATTCTATTAATAAATCACTAACTAATTACTAATTAATCATTACACTAACTAATTTAATTATCAAGGGCAAATTTGATATTAATAAAAATATTAGATAATGGGTGACTCAAAATTACTTCAAATATCCACGAAAAAAAATTAAAAATTAAATTAAATAATTGTCCCCTCAAAAATGGAGTGGTGCCCAAAAAAAAATGGTTCCTTACAAACAACTTTAGCGCGAAAAAATGGTTCCTTTTCAACAGTTGATTTGTTCCTTATTCTATGTTCTTTATGATGCAAGTATAAGATGTCTGGTCTCGACTAATTCATGTTTGTGTAATATAAAATGCTAATGTACGTGGTACCGGTTCTGTACTGATTACCTAGCTACTGCTCCCTCGTCGTTGAATCGCAGCCTGGTTTAAAAAGAACTCATGGTGTACAAGTCCCGTTTTGCGCATCTGGTGTAGTGTTTGTTGTAGATGGCCTTCTTACTAATCTAAATCAGGAGTCTGTTGGAAATTTAAACTCAACTTTGATCCACTAGATGACTTGTTCATGTGCATTGCACGCCTCTGGTGCTCCTCGTAAGCAAGATATTTCCAAGTCCAACCTAGACAGGATCATGCCACGTGTTCGATGCTTACTTTGTACTCACATTTTTAAATTTTCTTTCGAATTCTATGCTCTGTAGGATGGGAATTCTTACTTCGATTCTCGGAACAGTACTCTTCAACTTTTGGGCTCCAAGAAAGAGGTTCATAAACTTTTGGTCTTATGAAATTTTTCTTGGTACATAAGACTAGAAAACCTCCTTTTGCTGTCTACGACTTTTCACTGTTTGCTGGATGAATTATAATTTGACTGTTTATTTTGCTAATTTGACAACAGCTTCGGAGTTTTTAACTCCGCTCATGTATCGGTGGTTGGTGGTTACCTTCAATATTAAGCAGTTTAATTTGTCCAATCAGGACAGGGACAGTTTTCTAATAAACCAGCTCATTGCTAAGCAGAAAAAGAATAAATGTAACGGTTGTGTGATAACCTAAATGCAGCTTCAAGCTCTTTGTTTTCAGGATCCAACTTCAAGCCACCGAAAAAGGCTTCTGCTGCATTGTCAAGGCTTCTGAGCAGCATTCTTCCAAGGCAAAATCTCCTTTACTCAAATAGACAAAGTGCAAACTCCAGTTGGATAATAGTACAGCTGTACCACTAGGATCAATTTCGAGGGCCTGTAAAACAAATCACTTGAGCAATAATCAACACGTCAGTGGGAAAACAGAAAGACATGACAGCTCGAATGAAACCAACCAAGAATATAGAGATGTTTTAATCAGTTTCCCCATTAAAGAATTTGGGAAGGACAATATGAAAATGGTATCTACGGGTGTTTCCTCATTTTAACTCTACTACAGTCAGAGTGCCTCTTTCTGCTACGACTGTTACTAGGAAATAACTGTAAAGCATTAAACTGGGATGTATAGTTAGTTTTATATAAGATTGGGTGTAGGTGCCAATGATTTGAAAGGAATAGGGAAGCAGCTGTTCTCAAAATTGATTGTAGATTTTGAAATAGAAATGGATAAAGGAAGTATTTAATACACAGTGATGAAAACTAAACTAAAAAGAACAACCAAGGTTGGTATCCCATTTCATTCCCAGATCATGACGTGACAAATACGCACATTACTAGCATAAATGAACATAGTCCCTGCAATTACCAAAGAGTCGAATTTGGTTCACATATAAAAATGCTTCAGAATCATGCGGGGAACGTGAACGTGCTGGTGTTTCAACCTTCTAGCTATCGATTATAAATTAAAACTCATTAACACGCTGAGTTTAAGAAAAGGACCTGTGTACCAACATGATGCCAGACAGTACTCTTTCCTACGGAATGCACTTGTGCACATTGATTTTGCCTCTCTTTACGAATCATCTGTCAATAGTGAAGATTTATTAGAATATATCTACTTTTCTATTAAATTATACTGATGAGCTCCATTCTACGAAAGAAGGAAACTGCTGATTGCCAACTGGAACGGAAAGTATGAAATGCAAATTAAGGAGCTATTGACAGTTGATTTACATTTTAGTCCTCAAAGTCGCTATACAAAGCCTCAAAAGTGAGCTACAAATTATATTTACCTTTTTGAACTTTTCAGAATTTACATGCTCTGTTACTCCATCAAATTCAATGCTCCAGTCCACATATGTTCAGGAAAAAGAATCTCAACACCTTGACGATTACCATCAAGAGCCGCTTCTTCAATTGGCTGACGTCTGTACTGTAACACGAAACAGTTGATTTTCATATGCCAGGCGACCATAATACATAAATGTAGCGTAAATAATCTCATAATACACCACTACTTTTCACATTAGGAGAAGGCAATAAAATGTGCACAAAGGTTAAGAAAGCTGAGTCTTTCTAGCTCAAGGATGCAGTAGATAAGACTATCCCTTTGATCGTTCCACAATAAGAACAAAATCCTCGTCAAGTACCACAAAAGAAATTTCAAGTACAATTACTGCCAGTTACAACAACAAGTCAGGTCCAGTAAATGAACACAGACCCAAAATACAGATAGCTTACCATATCTGTAATATTTGGACCTGCACCAGCTTCAACTAGCAGCTCGATGATTTGTATTACCCCCACTTTAGCTGCTAGTGGCAGAACTTTGACTCATCTGGTCCACCATTTGGATCAGCACCTGCCTATACAGATGAATAAAGATTTTCAAGAAAAGGTTAAAAGGGAATACATACACACCAAAAACAAGTAATAACCTATTCAGGCATTGTACAGCAACAAGCAGATGCCAATAAATCCCTGGATAGTTACGTGGGATGAATACACCATATCACCACTATGGAACCAAGAGCAACAGGAAAGTTCTCTAATACACATTGGAAATCAGGGGGAAATGATAATCTTGAATATGGCTTTAACAGACAAATAGTAACTCACAAATTACGGGCTCGGATCACCCAAACAAGTCCAAATCAAAACAAATGTAATAAAATCCAACAAGAGTGTAAAGGAAGTTTTCAACCTTGAGTAAATTCTCCACGCATTGCAAAGATTTGGAAAGGATGGATGACTGAAGTATCCACCTCGTGGAAGAGCAAACTGGGCTGCGAAGGCAAAATGGAAGGTAGACTTAGTGACCCCCTTGCTTAGAGAAAAAAGAAAAGAAGAAAAACTGTACAGGTGATAAAAATGGCTCTTTATTGTTCTGTGCAACAGATGAGAAGGTATCTTTGTATACTAAAGGAAATCAGACTAGCAGTCTATCAAATCAGCCGAAGGTAAGAAAAAAAACTCACCAGCGATAAGAAGGTACTTTATTTTTATTTTTGGCTTAGTCAACATAGCTTACTTCAAAATTCGTTTCTTTTATATATTCTGATGACAAGCATAGATGGTTTTAACTTAACATAGTTCTGATTAAGAAATATAAAAATAAACATATGTCATGATCAGATAACATCCTATCAGGGAAAGATTTAGGTCATTTAGAGACTAGTATTTGAGTGTCTACAGTGCAAAAATTAAGGCACACCTGTTCAGGAAGAAAAAATAAATGCTACTCACATTGGCATTGTGATCCAGAAGAAGTTTAACTGTATGGTGTTGGCCAAAAGCACAAGCAAGTTGCAGGGGTGAACCAAAAACCATTTGAAACATCTATGATAATCCCTTTTGAAAGTAACAAGGATATGATACCATTATGTCCTGCAACACAAAAAAGCATCAGGGCTTCATTTAGACTACTCTGAGATGTCCGGGTAACACATACAGGATGTCTACCAGATCAATTGAATTACAAGCTACCTTTCCTAGCGGCATGATGCAAAGGATTCATATGAATCATATCTGTATCATTTGGTATTTCAGGATTGGCACCCAATTTTCAGAAGATTTACCACAATGCTCAAACGTCCTTCTTTTGCTGCACAGCACAAGGGAGTGTCGCCTGTAAAATACATCACCAGAAATTACAATTACACATTTACTCATATTTACCTGTTTCCAAAATCAACCACCTTAACTTCAGTCAGTACTAAAGCCTCAGAAGTTATAATGTGGATATAAACTCACACCGCCTTTTCTTACCGTTAAAGTAAGTAGATTAAACCACTAAGCAATGTGGTCATCAAAGACCTACTATTCAAACTAAAGACACTCGTCTCATTTCATTTGCAAAAGACCACCAGAAACCAACTAACGTGGGATTGAAATTTTAGAAAGCACATAATATGACTAATACAGCAACAGATTCAAGAAATAGAAAACGAAAATAAATTATATTGATTGACCAATTAAAAGTATAGTTGGGCCACCACCACCATCCCACCAGAAACAACCAACACAAACAACAAGGATAGCTGGCCACCACCACCGCCCAACACCAACAACAACCAACACGCACCCATGATTCCCCCTAGCACTGGATTTGACTATAAACTGTTTGTAACTACAACAACAAAGAATTAAATCAAATACCCTCAAATTGATTATACCTGAATGAATCATCTTTGACATCAATGTCAAGTCTCATCTCTTCAATCAAGTACTTCAAGAACATCTAATCTCCCTCCTGCAGCAGCTAAATGAAGTGCACGTCTACCCTCCCCACCTTTGGTATTCCCAGGTATTGTTGCTAACCAACTCCAAGTACGATATCAGATTTCGTTTTAACTTTTATTTGACACAGGCCAGAGGCTCTGTTACTTGTTCTTTAGTCTCTACACTTGGAAATTGCCCGATATCGTATCCTTCAATTGGTTGAAACTCCTGGTGTAAACCAACAGAAAACTCATCAGGACTGGATCCCCCACTTTGCAAGTAATCTGCAATATGATTTGCAAGACCCATCCCACTTAATGCTGCAGCCTCTAAGCTTGAACCAAGCAGCCAATCACCGCATATTCCCGCCCTTCCCTGAGCGTCGAAGATGCAGGGAATTCCTGGAGTATTAGTAGGAAGAGCTGCTCCCCATAACTGAACCCTGGTGTAAAAGGGTTTCTGAAGTGATCCTTTGGGTACGCCCAACGCAGTCTCAACTCCTTCAATCATAGCTTCCTTCACCCTCTCTGCTGTGGCATTTGGGATATTCTCCTGTGGAACTTTGTTACGCTTTCCAAAATCGCCTGTACTGAAGAAGGTCCAACACTGAGGGCCACTGCTTTGAGAGGGGAATAGTTTCTTGGTATTGTTCCCCATCCATGACAGTGAATCGACTCCATTCACAAAAGCTCCTTCAAAGGGAGTTGGAAGAGGATCTTCAAATGCTGCAAGAAGTGCCCAAACAGCACTCAGATTCAGCGCTTTCATTTGCTTTGCTATCATTGGTAAACCTGATGTACCAAGCAGGCGATTCGCACATTTCCCATTGTGGGCAATAACAATTGCATCAAACTGACCCTGAGGTTTCCCATTCTCACTCAGGTACCACCTTCCATTAAACGCCTCAATTTTACTTATCCAGCAGGGTCTCACCACATTAACCTTACTTGTCTCAGACAAAATTGAATCTGCAAGAGGGCGCATCCCTTTGACACCTATATACCTCGGAGCTGAAGATGTACTAGGGGTAAACTGACCACCTACTTCAAGCTCTCCAATTGTTCCATCCCACTGTCGCACAAGACCCTTATCCAGCCATCCATCAACCAATTCGGCAAACCGAGAGTCACTGACAGTGAAGAACTGAGCTGCGTGCTCAAAAACCAGTGGCTGAGGATCAATTATCCTGGTACCCATTCTTCCACCCAAACCATGAACCCCGGTATCGAAAACTGTAGACTTTATTCCTCTTTTCTCTAAATTGAGTGCACAAATCAATCCAGACATTCCACCACCGATAATTGCAACAACAGGGTCATCTGAAATTGGAGTAGTGAAAATGAGTTGTTCTTGATTTAATGTTTTCTTCAAAATTGATCTTCTTGAAGTTCCGTATTTTGATCTTCTGGGGTATTTCCTGTAAGGTTCTTTACCCTTTAATGGATTCCGCTTGTTAGGGTTGTTAGTTTCTGAAGATTCTGCTCTACAAATCAAAGTTAGGGTTCTAGGGGTTTTGATGAAGAAATTGGGAGTGTTTAGGAAGGGTTTATGGAACTTGATGGGTTGTAGAATCAATGAAGAAGAACCGATACATGAAATCATATTTGACCGTTTGATGAACCGTTTGATGAAATTGAGTTAAGGATAAGTTCTCGCCGTTGTTAGGGAGCAAAATGAGGGAGCAATTGATTATACCTGTGAGAGGGAAAGGTGAGGTCTGTTATGGATATGCATTTATTTGGTAGGTGTTTGGATTAAAAGATAGTGTTCGTTTTGGTCATTTCTTAACCTATGAGCTGGGTTAGGGCAAACTTACAATATGTTTGACTCGCGATTTTGAATCTGACTAGCATCTAATTCAGGGCAAATAAGATAACTGATTGTTTATTTTTCTAATGGCTGACATGAAATTTAAGTTGGCTCATATATCTGACTCGGAATTATTTGAGTTATGTATTATTCTGCACCCGAGTCTGAAACTCGGAATTATTTGAGTCGGGTATTATTCTGCACCCGAATCCTGACTCGAAATGAGAGAGGAATTGATTATATTTGCGATTGGGAAAGAAAGCATTTTCGTTTAGGGGGCAACTTGGTGATGTAGGTGAAGTCAATTGTGGATATGTATGTATTGGTAAGTCCGTGGATGGACGATTTGGATGAAAAGATTGTGTTTTTAGGTTGTCAATAAGTACCCAATTATCACAAAACGAATCGGACCCGTTGGTTTGAGTTCGGTTTCAGGTCCTAAAGGTCATTTGAATATCCGACATGTATACGAAATTTCGACCCAAAATCTTAGCCGGTTTAATCAGATATACCCGACAGATATTTGCGGATATCAGATACTCATTTATTTCATTCTTTTATTAATTCTTTTAGCAAAATTAGAAGGACATGTCTCGTTTTGACTTTGATTTATTCTCATTTTTCATTTTTCTCTTATATTTAATTTTCATTTAGATCATTAATAAGGAAATAATAATAATTTAGTATAAAAATAATTTGAATTCAAGTAAAAAAGAAGAAGATATCAATATTTGAACAGAGAAACGGGCGAATGAATCGGGTTTTACTGAGTCACTTTCCTTTTTTCTTCTTTTCCCTTTTTATGTTCAAATAACAGTAATAAATCATTAGTGAGTGGTAATGAAATAGACCCAGGACGAAATATAATCAACAAAATTGCAATGTCGAGATGGTTAGCGAGATGTATTTACAATAAGAGATAGTGAAAAAAAATGATTCAGTTCATGGTGAAGGAAGAGATGATGGAGGACATGGGAGTCTTGAGATCTTATAGAGATGTAAGTAAATCGAAAGGACTAATTGGAAAGATTGTTGTGAGTTGGGGTTTAAAGGATACTGAAGATGAACTTATATATCTGGGGAAGGACGACACTCTACTTATCAAAATTGATAGTTGTTGGAAATAAGTGACAATATTCTTATGCCACTGAGAAAAAATACTTAGCTGCACCGATGTGTGATTGTTGTCTGGGAGATGATGCCGAAGATAGTATCAAAAAACTTAGTAGAGGCACGTATAAGATACGCTGAGCTAAAGGTAATATTGCATGCTACTCCTCTGAGATGCTATAGCAATTGGCAAGTCACCTCCAGGATACAACTACTGTTAGTACTCCTCTATGTAGCATACAAAGAGAGCACCCTTAGAACTTAGCGTGAGAAATGAAAAACAAAAACATAAATAGAAACTACAATTTGTTTCTGAGTAATGTAAAAACAATTTTATGTTTCTGAAAACTATGTTTCTGTAAACTAAGAAGTAGTAGTACAAAATTATGTTTCTGTAAACCACAACTTGTTTCAGAGAAGAACACAACGTTAGATGAAAACTTAAAAATTTCTGAGAGCAGAGAAGAAGAAGAGTTTCAGAAGAGAAGAGTTCTGAGGTGTGTTTTGAAATGAAGTTTTCATCTGGTATTTATAGCAAAAAAAAATTTGAACGTTCGACTAAGAATCCAATGTACGATGTGATCATCGGTGATTCATAAATACGCTTTTGTCGGACGAGTAAAAGCATCCGTTAAAAATACAGTAAAGAAACACTTTTGTCGGTCAAGATTCTATACGAGAAAAACAGTGTGTCCAGATGTCAGCACGACCGTGTATGAAAGATGCTTCACGAGGATTTTGTCACACGGGTCGGACACCCAAAACCGAGAAGTCAAAGAATAAAATTCTTTACATGTGTGGGAGAAACGTGTGGAAAATTTCAGTAAAAAGATAGGGTCTGTTAAACCCACACCCACACCCACTCCCACGCCCGAGCCCGAGCCCGACCCGACCGACCGACCGGACGGACGGAGGCGGCGTGCGTGCTTCTGTGCGAAGCACCGCACGAACGGGAAAGTCAATAAGAAATTCAATAAGGGATAGGCAACCTTGCCATAGTCTAGGGATTTCCCCATACAAAAAGGTCTAAAGACCCAAAGGGCCATGCCCTTAAGGCTAAACCAATGCTATTTAAGTCTAAAACTCTAAATGTTTTAGTCTATACGGGACTAATGTTTTATTCATTCACATGAAAAAAACATCTAGGGAGTAATAGATCTTGGGATCAAAACATGGTCCATGCATTTTTAATTTTAATAAAACATTATTTTCTCTAACAATAGTCAATCCAGAAGAAGAAGAATTCAACCATGGAAAAGTTGCTTAATAGGTAAAGTCGTGGATAAGACAGTTGGTTATAAGTATATTTCAATTAAAACTCGTGAAATTTGGAATCCATCCCGTGAGATTGATATTTTAGATTGAGGAAGTGATTTTTTCTTGTTTAAATTTGAATATCCTGATGATTTTAAACATGTATTACTTGAGGCACCTTGTTTTGTTAATGGTCATCATTTAGCTATGATGAGATGGTCGGTGATTTCCGGACCATCGGTGTCCCGGCATCAATAGAAGCAGATTATGTTGGTAAGGTTTCCAGAATTGCCTCTTGAATACTATGATAAAATAGTCCTCTCAGATGTTACCAGTAAGTTCGTAAAACTCATTAAGATTAAGAGGACTACTGATTATTGTTAAGGGGCATATTGCTCGTTTTTTGTATTGAAATTGATAAAAATGTTGCTCTTAAATCTCTAGTTAACATATGTGCCATTAGACAAAACGTAGAATACGAAGGAATTAACTTAATACTCCCTTCGTCAAAATTTAGTTTATAAATTTGTATTTTACACAGATATTAGATAGAGAACAATTTTATTTCCGCAAATATTATTAATTATAATTAATTATCTGGTTAATTAATTAAAAACGCATGGTATACCAAATATACCCAACTTTTTCGTTTTGATAGGAGTATGAGCGTATGTGATACTTTAAACAATCAAAAGATATAGAAAAGTAAAAAGCACATACACAAGAATTTTATTAACGAGGAAACGACAATAGCATATAAAGACCCATAGACCTCGTCCAGATTGAACACCATACTTTATTAAGACCTACTGACACTAGCTTACTATCAAACTTTGCAAGCTTCTACGCACTTTATTAAGACGCTCAGTTACAGTCGCGCTTCTTATGTCTCTTGAACCTCGCAAGGTTCTACGCACTTGATTCCATTAGATGATGTCCTTTACAGTCTAAGAGTTGTTTCAGCCGAAGTGAAGACTTTTGATACCAAACTGCCTCTAACAAATAAGCCTATTTAATTTCCTTTTAGATCAAAGATCAAGGTGTGGAAATCTGTTTGCAATAGACAAGCTAGCAAACCTCACAAATCTGGAACTTACGACTCCCGAAGAGCATCCTATATTAATTTTTAACCATCACTCAAGAACAATCATCGAAATATCAACTAAGATCATTCTTTGGATATCTATCTTGAGGATCACAAAGTCTGAGACGAAAAGAACTTTGTGATTACTATCTACCTTTCCTAAAAGAGATTATGAAAACCTCGATAACAAAAAAAAACAATATCTTGATACACGAACTATCAAGATAAAAATAGTCGGACCTGGCTTCACGAATACCCAAGCGAAGTCTTTTTAGTTATAGTTCTAAAAGGTCAATAGAGTTGACTCTGGAATCAACTAGGACACAAGGTCTCAGGGATTGAATTTCATAGTTGACAAAGATCCACTATTTATAGTTTTCAAAGACAGTGGTTAGCTTAGAATTCAACCTAAGATAACTTGAGAATCAAGCAAACAAATTAGGTCTTCAAACTTTATCACCAACTAATGAGTTGGTATCGTGGTAGATGGTGGATTCCAATAGGCCTGATGTCCCAAGTTCGATTCTCGGTGTACAATTTATATTTTTTCAGAAAATTAACTTGGTCTAAGATGGTCAAAATTGTCAAAATCGTAAGTCAACACTGGTCAAATACGATTCTGGAATAAACAATCCAAAACTGTTAGAAATGGCCTTATTTTTATAAGTAGGGTCCGGTTCTGAGTCCAGTGATATCATGGAGGAACTGAATCCATTGACTTCCCTAGTTTTCTTTGCGTTAAGATGGGTTATATCAGTGCACACTTAGAGATGTATGTCTGGGTCAGATATCTTTGAAGAATCTAAGATTTCATGCCAATACAATGAATTTATTCTTGAACTTCTTTACGCTCTACCCATTTTCATTTGGAAAGGTCATTAGTGACCTTAAGGTATGTAGCTTCAATCTCACACTCTCAAAATATTTTTGCTTTTTTATTAATACGATTAATGTTGTTATAATTAAGTTTTTTCTATCATGTGTAGCTCAATCCTTTTGGATAAGGGTTGGGTTGGCTAACGGTTATAGCAGAGCTATAGTGAAGTTCAGAAAGGAAGTTTCAATTTTAAAACTCTTCCTTGCGTTCCCATGTTGTACTCTGAATGTCATTGTTTGATCTCTTTTAACACTATCATTGCAAGCAAGTATGAAGCTGCTCATTCACTAATATTTTCGTTGTTCGATCTTTGTTCAGGTAATGATCTGAGGATAGATAGTCCATTAACTATTATGACATGACAAACCTAACAAATGGTCTCGTCTTATATAATATTTTTGAGAATAGGTGTGCTTTCAGAGTTGTATCTACTGATTTTTTATAGATGTAATACAATAAATAATAGCCATCTTCTTAGCATGGTGGTCTGATTATTATCCTTTTTCTGTTCATTTGCACACTATGCACTTGCATCGGTAACTTTGGCTTACATAAATCGGTTTCGAGTATCATTGCAGGCAGATGAGATTTGTTGTATCATGTATTGAGTCAAAAAAATTCAGGCGGATGCTGAAACTGATGACGTTTATGCACATATGATTCCCCAACCTGTAAATAAAGGTAATTTAAATGATTCACATTGATAGTTATCCTGGTATTTCTTTTCACATAATTTTTATATGTAAGAATAACAAAATATATAGTCCAATACATTTTATGTACCTCGATACGACTAAAAAGATCTTTCCTCCCAAAGTGTGTGCAATTTCTTATTTTTCTGTTCACATCTTAATTAAGATATCAAAATTAGACACACTTCGGTTAACCACACTGAAAGTAACATACTTTCTATGCATAGTTGAGAAATCACAACTTATTTTTGGTATAAGACATGCTAATGGGCAACTATCGGCACTCAAGATTAATGACATCAAGTGATAGCATCCATATAGTAATTACAGCTACATATGCTCATACGGCTACAAGAAAATTTCAATTTACTCTCTTTTACAACCCAAGGTATGTTTCTGCCAGCCTATTGTTTGCGTCTTATCACTATGGATAAATGATATACTTCTAGAAATCGAGATCAGCACTTGATCGGAACTATTTTGTTAGCAGGGCTAGTCCTTTTGAATTTTTATTTTCATTAGCCATGTATAATAAAAGCAATGCATACCCAAGTTTCACTTGAATTGCGAGTTTAGAATGATGTTTAAAATTAATTCAAGGGTACACCGATACATGGGTATGATAACTAAAAATGTGTAGCTCCTGGGATGATAGTAGTATAGTTAATCGATCATTAAACCTATGTAAATTTATTTTTGATTTTTGATTTTAATGTGCACAGGATTCTAATATTACCATTTAAGCTATATAAATTCTTGTTGTTTTCTTGCCTTGGATGTATAATACAATAATTGGGACATTATTAACCGTATCTCTGTATCCCTTTTGATGACCATAATCATATCTGGATTTGGAAATTTAAGTGGTGAATTGTTATTGGTTCCCTTGGTTTGATTAGTTTATTTTCTCTTTGCAAGGTATCATTCTTCTGGCTTGTTCATCTGAATATTTTTTTAGTTTACTTTGAGGTTGTCATTTATGTGTTGCCAATTATTATAGTTATCTCTACTGTTTATGTGTTTGTGGCTATGTTTTGTTTTTGACTTGTTGGATTTCTGTAAATGGTGAGATTGATTTGTTTATGTTGTCTCTCATGTGTTTTTCATGGATTACAGGCTAACATGCCCGAGTGGGATGGCAACATGAATGTTGACTAACATCTTTCGAACAAACACATGCTTGAGCTTGCTGGGTAATGGACCTGATTAGAGCTAGTATTTCAGTGATTGAAGGCATAGATGGTGAAGTCTTCCCTTCAACTTAGTGTTATGGTTGTTAATCTTGTAGTGAGAACATAAATTTTAGCACTTGATGTTCTGAGATTTGGAACTTAAAAGTATTTTAGATAATTAAAATTGTAAACCGTTAGCACTTTCTAATACAAATTCAGTTTTAAAGGAATTCAATTTAATTTTCTAATTAATACAATTTTGAAGTAAAAATTAATTTAATTGTGATTTCAACTGAGTCAATTTCATTTTTTTTTATATATTATGTCTCATATAAACGGCTGCTTCTATCAGTAGTATAGATAGACTGTCCAAGATAGTCGTTTCTGAAAGGATTCCTGGTCTCCCAGGCGCAGTCGTTTTGAGAAATAAGCCTACGAATTTAGGGCTCCTATCCATAGTTGTTTTTGGTGATTAGAGGTCTTTTTCTAGCAGACTTTTTATTTTGATTTTCCGCTAGTGTCAAGGTTGTAAGTGTGAAAGAGAACTTACAAAGTTAAGATGTCGACATACTTTGAACACGTGCTGTGAATGTTTATTTTTTTAATTGTTCAAAGTTATTCCTTAATAGCTAAGGGAAGAGAATCCGAGGATCGAAACATAAATAAGTTAAGAATCTTTTAATTAAGGTAATTAACTTCATTTTGTAGGGAAATATAAGAATTAGTAATGTGCATTTAATAATTATATTTTCCGAGAGATTTCGATCATTATTTTTGAACAGAGCATTTCCAAGAATTATGGAAACCAAATTTGTGCTTTAATGAATATCTTGAGAAAATTTTCGGTTTTGGAAATTCGTTGGTGTCCAAACTTATTTGTCTATAAATACTTGAAGTTTGACTTTTTAGCAAACTAATTCTTCGTAACAACATACTTCCTCTTTTGTTGTTGTTACCGGTGTAGCCACCTATTCGGAGAGGAGAGTAACCTAATTTGGAGAAATCTCTTACGGCCGCTCAGTTTAAAGTCTTCTTTGGGATTGAGAAGCTCTAGCGTGTATCGTTGGTCGGAAACTAGATAATTGCGGTTTATATTTTGTTTTCATTTATTTGATAAACTAACGGTGGTTGAAATATGATTGCACCTAGTTTGTTTATGCTTGAGAATATTTTATTCTGATAAAACATTCACTCAAACTAGTTCAGAGTTTCGACAGGTATCTTTAGACTGTTGTTAGTTCTAAAGACGATCTTGTGATAATCCATTATTAACAGACTCCGTTATGTGTGTGATTGATCACAAGAGATTCAAGTGATTGTGTGCAGGTATTTATTGAAGATTTGAAGACAAAGAAGATATTGAAGATCTGACTTGGGTTTATAATATTTGGTATGCACAATACTTGTTTCGGTAAAAGAGGATCCAATTAATAATCGGTTTATCGTTGTGGTAGATCGGATTGATTAATTGAGTAGATCGGCATCAACCCAATTCTTTGGATTAAGAGTGTTGTTGGCTTAATCTTAAACGATTACTTCAGTAATTGAACATAAGATAGATATAAGGACCTGATGAAGGAGTTTATGTTAAGATAAACGGAAGAGCCTTTGTCCGACTCATATCACTTGGTTGAATAGAGTTGATACCAAACAGATTTTTTGTTCCTTTACTGTTTAGAATATGAAACAAAGGAATTGTTCCAAGTACGTGACTTATTTATAAGTTGGAGGCGTGGGAATACAGACGGAACTAGGTGAACTATAGGTTTAGTTGCTTGGTATCAACTATATGAAGTTAGGTGTAATTTTGTGTAGCGGCTTAATCCTGAGAGTATTCAATTCTGGACAAGGTCCCAGGGTTTTTCTGCGTTTGCGGTTTCCTCGTTAACAAAATCTTGCTGTGTCATTTACTTTATATTTCTGCATTATAATTATTTTATTATAATTAAAGTTAATCACACAAACGTTAATTCCTATCTATTTAATTGATAAGTGAATCCTATTGTGTTTGTTTAAGTCCGAACCTTTTTATCAAGTAACATACTTCGTTGTTGTATTGTCTCGATCTCGTATCCATAGATGATCACACGAAGTGTGAACTGATTAGTTGTATTGTCTCGACTCAGTGCATAGAAAATCACTTTCGGAGAAATGAATTATAGATAAGAAAAGTTTTAGCTTGAGGTATATTTGGGTACCCTCACCTTTTCAATTGGTATCAGAGCAGGCAAACACGGAAAGATCTAAAAATCTGTGTTTAGTGCGATCCAACCTCTAAGAATTGAATCTAAGGTCTGGTTCAGTTAACGCTATGCAAGAGTATGAATACTCAAAAGTTGAAGATGTTACTACTTCGTTGAATCATGATCCAGGAGTGATGAAAACATCTATGTCTATCTCTGATGAAAGAGAAGATGCTGATAAAGAGTTGGTAAAACTCCTAAAGCCTATACAATCTCTGTCTTCTAAAATACTTAGTTTAAATACAGAGTCAAATCTTCTTAAACAGGAGATCAGGGAAAAAGACATTCAACTGAATTGTCTAACCAAAGAGAAAATAGATCTCACTGTCAAACTAGAGGCTCTTGGTAAATCTCTTATAGATAAAGAGACATATCCTATGATTCTAACTAATGATTTTGTTGTGATTTCTTCTGATGAGGAAACTAAAAGACCTTGCTCGACTTTTACAGATTGTGACAAAACCGATTTAATCAAATTTGAAACAGATCAAGATGATGGTAGTTTGCCTAACTACATCAAGTTAGAAGAGGAGGAGCAAACAACTTCTATATCTACTAATAATCAAACGAAATCTTGTCTAAAGGAAACTTTGAACCGATTCCATGGTGATTGTAAGGAATATAATTTTCAGTCACTTGACAGGAAACTTATACTTCTTCAACATACGGTGGTAAAAATTTTGAAGGAAGTTTCTTGTCTTAAAAAACTAAAAGATTATTCCTCAGTAGAAAGACAGATTATACCACATCCCGATAAGATCAACTCAAAAGAGTCAGAGGAAAGAGTTTATAATCGCTTCTGGAAAAAGGTTCATCCGCACACATATCGAAACAGTTCTGGTTTTGATAAGGAACTACTTCAGAAGGAAGGGAAAGAGAGAATCTCTGCCAAAATAAATAATCAGGTATTTCCTATAGTTGTTTCAGATGATCACACTAACGTGAAAAATAAGGAAGTCCTTAGAATGAGAAGATCTTATGAAAATCTCACGGAAAAAAATAATAGAGATTTATTTATCTCTGAGAATTATCATATTAGTACATTTTCTCCACATGATCATATCTCTAGAGTTAGAAAAGATCATCATCTTGGGAGAAAATATTTTGGGCAGAAATTCCCTAAAAGAAACATGAACTATGTTTTTGATATTCACTGTAAGCTGGAAAAAGCTTATTCCGTTGTATCAAAGGTTGTGCATTCTCATCCTTTCGTTCTCATAGTCTTGGATGGGAAAGGCACAATAAAATAGGAGCACATGTGTTTGTGTAGGTGTTTATCAAAAAAAAAAATTGTGACACTATATGGATAGATGCGAATCCATGGTTGTCTAAAAATAAATGTTCATGTTTTAACATGATTTTCCAAAAATAGGTGTTGTTTGGAATTTTCGGATTATTACTAATCCTTCCAACTTAAGAATTTCGAAATAAGGAAACGAAATATACTCTTTTATGTTTTCGGATTCTCCAGAGGTCTTTTGGTCCCAAAGTTGTCTCTTTTAAAAGGAGGAACTTTCTCTTCCTGTATTCTGATACCCTGATAAATCCTTTATATTTATTTATTCATAACCGAGCATGCCTCCAATAACTCGCAGTGTCTCAAAGGCTAATAAGGAGGAAGCTCAAAAGGTTAAGGATTGTCAAGGAATCAATCACTACAAGAAAATGGATCTCCTGCGGATAAATTCCACCTACTATCTGAAAAACCAGTCGTTGGTACCCATTAGCTACTAAAATTCGCGTCTAAAAAAATATTTATCGCTGGAAAGAACTGTCTACTATTTTCTTGCTACCCAAAACCTTAATTTGTTGCTCGAGTTGTCTTACAACCAAATTAGAGCAACTAACTGAATATTTTGGAAGTTATTTATGTTCAGCGACAAAAAATGTTGCGACCAATTTTTTACGAGTCTCTTCCATTCTCTATCCACTCTTTACTTGCAACTAAATATCTTTGTTGTCCGATGGAGCTATCTTACAACCAACTTGCGGAAACTACCTGAATAAGCGTGAAACTATTTATTTTCGGCTACAACATATATAGTGACTGATTTTCTTTCGGGGCGCTAGTATTCTCTATCTTCTATTTCCTTGCAACGATGAATCTCTGTTAGTCGCTCGAGATATCATGAAACAACCTTTCGTTAGAAGCTATATACGTTCATCAACAACAAACCTCAGTCAATGGCTCTATTTACATAAATTAAACTCATTTAATCTCATATGATTCACGAGAAAAATTTATTTGATTCTCGAAGCCGCCAGAAAAGGGTTTGTTTAACTTTTTTGGATAATATTCCGATTTAATCTTACCTGTAAATGGTCGGATTCATCGTTCTTACGAATTTTTCGACTTATAATAGTTCACTCCAGGACGGGTTTCGAGCTCGGAGCCACTTTATTTCTCGAAGTGTCCTGGAAAGGGTTTGTTTAAGGTTTCGGAGAATATTACGATAGAATCTTACCTGTAAATATCCGGATTCATCGTTCTTGTGAAGTTTTCGACTTATAGTAGTCCACTCCAGGCCAGGTTTCGAGATAAGATACACTTTCTTTCTCGAAGTCGCCAGAAAAGGGTTTGTTTATTGTATGACGTATCATGCTAAGTTTGAAGTCAGAAACCCCCCGGAGCTTCGTGGTTCATATTATTTTTTTTAAGCATGCATTTTATTGATACGATATTAGGTTAAAATTTGTCGTGGGTGTGTGGTACCCACTGAATAAAGAAATAAAATTTTACTAATAAAATATGGGATTGCCTGGTCCCATATTTTGGTTGATAAGTTTCCTAATTGGCTTCCATCTGCTGCATGATTCGCCAAACCGTCTACGGCTTGGTTTCCTTCTCTGTAGTTGTGTTGAATGGCCACTTGTGGGATCTGTCTAAATCTCTTCTTTATTTCCTCAATCATCCTTGATATGTGCCAAGGAGGGGGGGTAGAGGATGCGATGAAGCGTAAAAGATTTTCTGAGTCAATTTCAAAGAGAACTTTTGGCCATTGTCTTTCTGTTGCCGTTCTTGAAGCTAAAATAAGAGCCCAAGTTTCTGCGGTTAAGGCAGTCGTAATTTCTAAAGGTTGAGCTAGAGCTATTAAAGTTTGTGCATCGGAATCTCTGCAGATGAATCATGCTCCCGCAAAACCTGGGTTCCCTCTGGCCGCTCCATCTGTGTTAATCTTAATCCAATTGATGTTTGGAATTGACCATCCTATTGATATTGTAGATATTCTTTTATCTCTTCTTGGATGGTTATATATTGGTGCATCTCCAGGTAGGACCAGTGGTAGGGAATCTTGTGCCGCGGTGAATTCTTGTTGTAGCTTTTGAGCCCAGATTAAGATTTTTGCTGAAGATGTTTGTTTTTGGCGGTAAATTAGGTCATTCCTAGCTAACCATAAGGTCCAAAAAAGGAAGCAAAATGAGGAGATTACAGTTGTTGGTGCAGATTGTTGTAGGATTTGGGAGATGGTTGTCTGAGGGGTTAAAGTGAGAGTGAGTGTGAAGTTGGAGTTTTGTGTATTTGTAAGTTGATTGATCAGTATGTTCCATGAAGTAATCGTTGTTGGACAATGGATTAGAAGATGACTCGCTAATTCTGGATCAACATTTCATCCGGGGCATATGTTAGAGTTGGTCAAGTGGATATGATGTAGGAGAGAGAAGGTTGGTAATCCTTCATTGATTGCTTTCCACAAGAAAAGCCGAATTTTTGGTGGACATGGTAAAGTCCATAGGAATTTGGTGGGTGGAAGATGGGTATGAGTTTGTTGACCATGGGTTAGACATTTGTATCCCGAAGATGTAGTGTAATTTCCATATTTTGAGTGTGGCCAGATAATTTTATCTTGTGTGTTGTTCTGGGGAAGGTGGATGTTTATGATTTTTTGGGCTATAGAATTTGGAAGGGTGTTTAATTTTTCTTGATTCTAGGTATGATAGAATGGGTCGATGAAATCTGCTACCATTCGGATTGGGTAGAGTTGAGTTAGGTCTAAAGGTGGTGAGTGTGGGATCCAACTGGCTTCCACTGGAGTTGATAACCCATTTCCAATATGATAAAAAATTAGTTTTTGCATGGCAGGGATAACTGAAGCTAGTTGTCTCCATTGGGGACTCGAAGAGTAAGGTATGGTATGAATGCCTTGTAGGATAGGTTGTTGATCAAGATATTTTGTGCTGAAGAGACTTCCGCAGAGGGAGTTAGGTTGTTCATGCAAATTCCAAATTCTTTTCAAGATAAGAGCCTTATTATGATCACTTGCTTTCCTTATGCCTAACCCCCCTTCAGATAGTGATTTTGTTACTTTATCCCAACCAATGGAGTGAAGCTTTTTGATTTTTGAGTCATGTCCCCAGAAAAAATTCCTAGTGATACGATCTATTTGTTTGTGAACAGTATTGGGTAGGTTTTGTGTTTGCATAATGTGGTTTGAGGTGGGGGTAAGTGAAGTTTTGATGAGATTGAGTCTTCCAGCTGGAGTTAGGAATTTTGTCATCCATCCTTTAGCTTTTCGGGCTAATCTTTGTAGAAGGGATGCGAAGGTTTAATTGGATGTTCTTCCTTGTTTGAATTGTATGCCTAGATAGGTGGGAGGTTTTGATGTTGTTGACATATCGAAAAATTGTTGTAGTTCAGTGACCTTGATCGGGTCTAGTCTTGGGTGGTGAATTATTACTGATTTGGATGTATTAATTACCTGTCTTGCAGAATTTCCATAGGCTTGGAGAAGGGTTTTAAGGTGATGGTTGCTCTGATTTGAGGCTTTATAGGTAATTAGTAAATCATCCGCATACATTAGATGAGAAATGGATGGTGCTTTTTTTGAAATGTTTAGTCCTTGAATTAACTTTTGGTTTTCAAGGTTCCCTAGATTTGTAGATAGGATTTCAGCACATATGATGAAAATATAGGAAGATAATGGGTCGCCTTGTCTGATACCTCTAGTTGGGTTAATGTATCCATGGGGAGTACCATTTATGTTGATCGAATATGTAACTGATGTGACACATAGCATAATGTAATCTATAAAGGATGAAGGAAATCCAAGTTTTGTAAAGGAGGTTTGATGAAACCCCAATATAAACTATCATATGCTTTTTGGATATCTAGTTTGAGAGCTATTTTTGGATCCTTGGTGAGGTTTGAGATTCTGATATGGTGGAAGAGTTCTCCGGAAATTTCTATGTTATCGTGGATTGATCTTTGTGGCACAAAAGCACTTTGGTATGGGCTTATTAAGAAAGGAATAAGGGGTCTAATTCGGTTGACTAGGATTTTTGAAATGATTTGATATGTGACGTTATAGAGAGCTATGGGTCTAAACTGAGAAGGTTTTTAAGGATGTTTTATTTTAGGTATTAGTGTTATGTTTGTGTGATTCATGAGTGGATGCATGTTTAGATTATTAAAGAAACTTCGAACCATTGCTATCAATTGAGAATGGGTTGTTTCCCAGAAAACTTTGAAAAAATTACTTGTGTAGCCATCTGGACCAGGAGCACTTTCCAAGTTTATGGAGAAAAGAGCTTGTTTGACTTCTGCTAAAGTTACTTCCTTTGTAAGGAGGTCCGATTGTCTGGGAGTTAATCTTGGCCTGATATTTGTGAAAAGATCTTCATTTATCACCGTAGGTGGGGATGTATATTGTTGAGAATAATGATCCAGAATGAGTTGAACAATGTTTTCTTTCTTGTCAACCTAGTTGTTTTGTGGGTCTTGTAGTTGTTGTATATTGTTGCAGGCTCTGTGAATGGCGGATTTAGTATGGAAAAAGGTTGTATTGAGATCTCCTGATGGCAACCATTGTATTCTGGATCTTTGCTGCCAGTATATCGCATGGCATTGTAGTAGCTCATCATGATCAGTTCTTAGTTATTTTTCTTGGATCAACCAAAATTCTAGATCGACGCCCGATTGTGTAGCACATTGATGTTGAGCGTGTTTTATCTTGGTTGTTGATTTCTTGATCATGGTTGGTAGGTGGCCAAAAGTTTGTTTGTTCCATTCCAATAGAGTTTGTCCAGTGGATATGAGTTTTAGTTGGAGATAAAGCGTAGGTTCAATATCTTGTTGTTGTTCCCAAGCTGTTCCCACCACTTGTTTGAGCTGTGGATGAGAGATCCATAGGTGTTCAAATTTGTAGTTTATTGTTCCCTGCCAGTCCATTGCTTTCTCTTGTAGAAGTATTGGGCCGTGATCAGATACTATTCTTGGGAGATGAGTAACTGCTGCATGTGGATTTGCAGTCCGCCAATGTTGGGTCGACATTGCTCTATCTAGTCTTTCTAGAATGTTATCCTGACCTATTTGATTGTTTGTACAGGTGAAGGGTCTCCTCGGAACCCCAAATCAATAAATCCCATCTGGTCCATTAGAGAGAGGAGAGGTTGAGATTGAGCATAGGTTACTTGTCTTCCTCCCTTTTTTTTCTGATTGATCTAAGACGTCGTTAAAATCTCCTAATAAAAGCCATGGTGTGGATGGGCTGATGTTGTTAAAGATTTTTGGAAATTCTATCCATAGATTTTTCCTTATATCTGGGTGTGGTGGGCCATAAATACCCGTGCAGAGCCAAGGTTGTCCAGGGGCTGGTGGTGTAACTATTGTATGAATGAAGTTTTGTGAGTAAAATAAAATCTGGATATTTAGGGAATCTTTACACATTAAACAGAGACCGCCTCGCCTTCCAATTTTTGGGACTGAGAAGTAATTATGGAACTGAAGGGATTGTGATAAGTTTCTCATATGCTGATTGTTAGCTAAAGTTTCAGACAGAAACAAAATGTTGGGTTTGTGAAGAGAAACCAATCCTTTTAAGTGTTGAATTGAGGGTGGAAGTTTTATGCCTTGGCAATTCCAAGCAAGGATAGTCATTGTGATGATAAGAACTAAAAGGGAAGTGGGGTTTGTTTATGGATGCGATACTGGATGATATGAGTTTTGTGACAATAAGTATGAGAATAATTACAACTTGGGGTTAGTGAAATCAGAGGAGCAAGGGTTTGGGATTTAGGGGAGCAATTCTTCAAAACCGGCACGTACAACAGAGGCACTAAGGAGATTTAAAACTAACCGAAAATTAAAGCAAATGGCAGGTTTCGCAGGATATTCTGGAAGTAAGGAAGAAATATTAAAAGGGCTAAAGATAAAGCTGGGAGGGAAAAGATAAAAAAAATTGGTGAACTTGAGAGCCTTACTTGCGCCGAAACGAGACTTGGGTCTGAAGGAGAAATAATAAGAGTATACTAAACATGCAAAAGATGATGGATTGAAAAAAGGAGAAAACACCTCCAAGAAAAAATAGAGACAACTAGATGATTTTTTTTTTCCTTAAACAAATAAAAGCAATGAACCCTCAAGCAATTATATAAACCTGGTTCTCTAATCTCTAGATGGGAACCAATAACGAGAGCATCCCCAAAAATGGAGCTCGAAAAAATTGGCCAAACTACCAAGAGGACCCATATTGGGTGAAAAATTAGATGGATAAACTATCTAGCAAAAGATTAATTAGGGCCCTAAAAGGTCTCCAAAGTCCGAACTCTAATACAAGCTATCAGATAAGCTAGCCTTGACTAAAAAAAAATCAAGAAAATAACCACCAAAATTGCTAACGAGTGGCAACATAAACAACCTTGACTAAAAAGGAAGTCAAACATAAAATCACCAGGTTTGCTAACGTGACAACATAAAAAACTGACAGAAGCAAGTCACTCACAATTCCCAAGACAAAACTTTGAGACCAAGGAAAAACAATTGAGTTTCCTAACAGACCGATTTATAACCGACTCAACAGGGACCAAGAGCCGATAAGGATCGGAACAACTTCATCTTTTCCGAAAGATTAACGAGCAGGAATAAAATTCCTTCATCTACAAATTTTAGAATCACTACCCCAGGAACAGAAGTCCCTAACATTAACGTTGCTTCTTCAAACTCACAACAAAGATCCCGTTGTAACATACTACTGAACCAAACAACTACCATCATAAACCAAAAGAGTGAATTTGGAGAACCTAATAGGAACAGGAAACCCCAATCCTAAAGCAGAAAAATAAATATCTATCCAAAAAATATCATCATGATTAGGAACTAGGAAACCCAAGAAAAAATTCAATAAATAAGAGGCAATTTAAATAAGACTATATACATAGAAAAAACATCACAAGAGATAAGCCGGAAAAAGAAAACGAAAACTGATCCATCATCTGCAGTAAAAACCAAATACTCAAATTGAAAACCAACCCGACTTAGTCCCGCCCGGCAGCAAGGTCCGGCATCCCCAGAAAGACTACTCGCGACTCAGCATAATCATAAGATTTCGGTAGAAGGGATTGATTAAAAGGTGAGATTTGTTTAAGGATTTGGATTTGTTCATATTAACACAAAGAGAAAGGACAAAGAAAACACACTTTCCTTGATACGTATGACACTCTTAACTTAAATCTATATCGTCCAAATATTTTCATAATCCGTATGACCCCATCCTACCACATCTTATCCGTTCAAATTCTTTTAGATAAAAAGAAGAAAAAAAATTCTCTCACTTATCTTCATTCACTCACTTTTTTATCATCTCTCATCTTCCCCTCCCTTCGATAAAAAAACCCTAACTCAAGTTGCACCTCCCTCAGGAAAAAAAAAACCTCACTCACGATTTGTTTAACCAGTGATTTAACAAAGGAATCAGTTTAAGTATGAAGCAAATCATAAATCCTACATATGAAGAAACGAAACCAAATCTCAAGATATCGAACTCCAAATTTCTTTTCTCGCTCTCTTTTCTAACTCTGCAATTGGTGAAACCCTAACCCAAGTTTTGTTAGCTTCAATTTCTTCAAATCTTCATCACAGAACTCGATTCTTCCATATCTATGTTTCGTTAGGTTTTTCCTTGAATTTGTATTTGAAAAAAAGAAAGAAGCAGATCTCGTTGATACTGTAGAATATGAATCTGTAATGAAATTAGGGAATTGATGTCTATAAGATTTCAAGAAACAAGGGTTTGAGGTGAACTTGAGATGAAGTGAAGATTTAAGGGTTTGATTGTATTGCAGTGAAGATTTGAACAAGAATGAACTTGTGGTGGTGATTGTATAGAATCTTCCTTCTTCTCAGCTTCTCTTTCAGATCCTTAAACAAATCCAGAAGAGTTTCAAGAACAGTTATTGCATCAAGGTGAGATTCTTTAATGATTTTTTTATACAATAATTCTAATTATGTTTGTCTAGTGTTTTGAAATTGATTTTTCTTATTTTAGTTTTGATAAATCTATGGAAAACCCAACAAGATTTGGGGTTATAGCTATATTAATCGAATGGAATTTCTTACATTCAATTTTTTTTTTTTTTTTGGGTTTTTTTTTTTTTTGCATGTATGGATTTCATCATTGTATTGATGGTGTCTCCCTAATTCTGGGTTAGTATTAGTCGTAGCTATATCTCTTTTATAATTCTATCATGTTTGTTTTCTATATGATTGTTGATGGTGGATTTTTGTTTAAGGTTAAGATTGTAAAACCTAAAAAATATGCGCCAACATCTTGTAAAAGATAAGGCCATTAACAAGTGATGGATACTCCTTCACTTTATCAATTCACCAAGAATGGATCATGTGGCAACAATCCCATTCTGTGAATAAAATACACGAAATCCATCCAGGTTGGAGCATGTAGCAACAATCCCATATACCCTGTGAATTTCCAGCATTATTAATTAATGCGCAACAGCCTTGTATTTCCTGTACTCGTTATCAGTGCGGCATGACGGCTGAGTGTTGCTCTTAGAGGAGCAACACGAACCTCCAAGCATTATAATAAAACCATGTACGAAGTACCCGTACAGGATGAACTCTCGGTGTGTTATACTAGACCGATTGAGCCCCTCTCGGTGTGTTATACTAGCCCGATTGAGCATCCAGACTGACCGTATCAGTATGGATATGATCACGACCATCCAACTCCACCAGTCTGATTGGATGGCCTAGATCGATTCCATCATCCCCGAGCAGGTATGGAATACCTGCCGAACCAACGAGGAACCCGCATGGTCGGCCTCCCTTGGCCTAGCTTTCCAAAACGTCCAAACCATAGCAGTATGGATGGAAAACCTTAAATTAGGGTTTGCGGCACATTACATGTGTCGCAAAATAGCCTCAACCATCCATTTTCGCAGGTATAGATGGAGGGTGCAGATGTAGATTCAAAGGGCACGGAGTATGTCAATACAATCACCGCAGGCCCGCCTACATACCTGACCAATCGGTCAGGACCAACCATGGTTGGTCATTCCAAATCGTGCGCTTGACTCATGGCTTTGAAACCCAAAAATTAGGGTTTTGAATCACGAGCGTCCATCTTCTCCGGCACGAACGGAGGGTCCGAGATTAGATCAAAGCAAGTCTGGTCATGTCAACATGACCACCGTGGACCCGTCTATCCCGTCACATAATCGGCCAAGGCATGCCTTGCCTGGCTATCCCCAAATCTTCCGCTCCAACATGCGTGGTCGCACCTCCAAAGCTGCAAATTAATCTCAACCACATGATTTCTCCGGAAGAATTGGGTGGCTTAGATCGCGTTTTCATGGGACGGTAAGACATAGGCGTGAACACCATCCTACCACCTACACGTTGGAGCAGTCGACCAAGACCGACCAAGCCTGGTCGTTTTGGAACGCCCGCCCGAAGTTGGTATGGGATACGGCTTTTGCGGCACTAATCTTCTGTTTTAATTCGATCTCGACCACTCAACTTCTCCGGACGAATTGGGTGGCCCAGATCATGTTTTTATGGGATGGTACGTATAAGTGCCTTCACCGTCACGCTATCTACACACAGGTATGATCGGCCAGTCCAAGATAGTTCCTTAAGTATGGTTTCAGTCAGGGTGAAGAGCAGTGCTTGCGCACCTCCTTCGAAACCCTAATTCCACCAAGTGTCGCAGATGAGTGTCTTAAAGATCATCTCATCCGTACAACTTCACCAGCTCGGTTATATAGCCCTGGTCAAGAGTTAACTAGTCAGTGCGGAGTCATGGTGATCACCATCCACCACTCTACCACACCATGTGGTCGGTCAAGGAAGGGTTTGCATGCGCAACTTCCAAACCATGCTGGATATACTCAATGCAGTACCTGCATAGTATACACACGATACTTCACAAGTATCAATTTCCTTCATGGGTTTTGATTTTGGGCTGTTTTCTCTCCCGAACGAGCTTAAAACCTAAATACTCCAGCACTGGGAGATAGGAAATTCTTTTCCGTATGGAATGGAGGGGCGGACCATCAAAATCCAAGTCCGTACTAGAATTCTACAACGATTCTAGTAAGGGGCGCTAATTAGGGTTTCTAGTGCAACAATCAACGGTTGCCCCTCCTCTCAAGATGCAAAATCTCGACCGTCGAAGGTCACCAAGCTAGCAAGTTTCCCGAGCCTGACTTTCCAAGCCACAACAACATGCAACATGTTTTCCAAAAACATTCGAGACATCAATCATGTCACATACTGGGGGATACATACTGGGGTATTGGTCTGGCGGTTTACAGTGTGCATCGCACAACGCGCCATCATAATAATGTATCAGGAAGTTATGGACGGTTAGTGATGATGGGAGAAGTGGGCAATCCTGGTCATGTGACACCAACACACTACTCCATCACTCCACTTTCTCCACTTCCCACGAGATACGAAGGTTAGGCTAAAGGACTTGTATAAATAGGTTCTCCGCCCTATTTTCAACAATAACACAAGTCCATACAACAGAAGCAAGTGTTGATTAAATCGTATTCAAACACCGGAACTGATAGCTTACATCATGCAAGCCAGTTCAGCCTTCTGATACAAGTCCTGCATAGCCAACATCTTCACATTCTCAACACCTTCTTCGCTTCCCTCCCTAAGATGAACCCCATCTCCTTCACTTTGTGACCGAAACAAGTCTAGAACGGCCATTTCTTGGTTTAGGCCGGACTTGCACAGATTGATCTCTCGAATCTATAAGAACTCACCGCGCAGTGCATTTGTTTTAGGTTTAGATTCATTCCTCATCCACACCCCTAATTACCAAAATTAGCAGGAATAGTTTTCACCCATAAATAATTGGCGACCACAGTGGGAGGTTGATCTCTCGGTTACAAAAAAAAATTGAATTCTCAATTCTTCAGTTTTCATCCTACGATGTACCCTCACCAAGAAACCACAGGCGGTTCAGATACCATGGGAAGTATAGCTAGAATGCTGGAGGATATCTTGGAAAATCAAGCTGGTATCGCTAGAAGACAGGGCGAAACATTCCGCCTTCTGAATGATATAACAGCACAATTACAAGAAGGGTCGACAGACATATACCTAGACAGTGTGAGATGAGCTGGACCTTTAGCCAGGGGTCACGCCTTTACCAATGGAGAAGCGAAAAGGGCGCGTACTCACAGGAGACTCAGGGAAGATGAACAACATGGTCCATTCGACAATGAAGGCTCGAGGCAACTCCACAAAGTAAAGGACTCTCCCGGAGCACTACAACGTCTGTCGGATAAAGAAAGGGAGCCTGCATCCTACGGAGCCCTGCTAGAAGATTTATATCTCAAGACTCTTGCGGAAGCCCGGAAGACCGTCCAATCCGCATCACCTTTTCAACCAAGCGAAGAAATTCTTGAAGAAGGAGAAATACATCAAACGCGTGAATACATAGTATGGGAGCTTTCGATTCGATCACTCAGCAGTGATATTACGACACATTCCCCATCCCTTTACCCATGCAAGCGATCCGCGGATATAATGACACTCACAAACTTCCCGACTTCATCTCCGAGATGCGCTCTACATGAGGTCCATGTAGAGATATCACAATGCCCACTAATGCAAGAAAAGCTCGACTCGAAATACCTACACTTACCTCTCCCAATGAAGAGGATTTTGGAGTTACTGGAGGCATGGGTGCAAAACGGAGAGGTGGAGATACCTCCAGTATGGCATCTACCCACTGATCAAGAAGTAATGGACCCGAGGTATTGTCACTTCCACCGGTTCCTTCACCATCCCACCAGTGAATGCAACGCTTTGAAGCGCATTGTTCAGGAGAAGCTTGGTTCAGAAGGATAGTTTCCCTTCTCTGAAGAATCAATGTGGATGACTTCCTTGGAGGAGCTACTTCGGTTTTACACAAGTGAGGTCTCGAAAGAAAGTAAGTTACATCCAACAATCTTTCGAAAAAGATAATCTTGGAATTCACTGGGGACTGAGCATCCCGCATGTGGAAAAAGAGGCTCAATAATCAAACGCCATGTCTGTTTCCTTTCATGCTTCCCTTTTATACAACATTTGCAATTTCATATGACATGTGCAATCATTCATGATTAAGATGCAATTTCCATTTAGGGTAATCACTTTTAAGAAAAGTCGATTCACAAAACTATCTCAAAATAAACCAATTCAATTACCTATTAATTCAAAACCCGAAGTCAAAATGTGAAAGAAAATCCTCACTATCACTCAAATAAAAACAAGAACATCTAAGAGAAAAGGCAAACAATTCGTGGGAATCCTTAAAGGAAAGTCCTTCAATAGAAACTCATCTCTCTGTGCAAGAGCGGATTTCATTTTCTGAAGTACAGCCTGTTCCAGCTTCAACTGGTTGGACAACCTTTCAATCTTCTCTTCCTGGCGAGTAACACAGTCTGTGGAAGGGACTTCATCTTGTAGTTTTTGGAGCCCCTGAATCTCGAAGAACCCTTTGAAGAACCAAGGAGAATTGAAGTCATACTGCACAAAAACATTTCCATGGCACTTCCAGTCTTCAATCATCTCCTCAGAAACTGTCCGACCAGTCGTAACACTCATACCGTGGATGGAAAATAAAGCTTCTTGGACGCGATTGACCAAAGCAAGGCGACTACTGAGCTTCTTAGTGGTAGCAATATGGCCGTTCTTTTCCCATATCGCCATGTACAACCCTTCGAACTGAGCTGGTACGCTGAATCCTCCAACCAACACATGACCTGGGAAGGGAGTAGTGAAAGGAGGATCGAACAAAGCCCCAAGATGCATTACCAATACTTCACCAATTTCAGGAGCCTTGTCAGTTGCGGAAGGCCTTTCGTAAGAAGTCATTATAACTTGATTCATTGGAGCCTGTTCAGGGCATGCTTCAAGGGGAGTCATCTCAATGACATATGTTTCCTCCCCTACATTTTTCCTGATGTCTACTTCGCTCTAGGTACTGATTTCTGTCAGCACCTCATCAACAAGATCACTTACGGAGGCGCCTTGTCCAGCCGAGCTTGCGTCATCTCTGTCATTATCATGTGAAAGATCGATTTCTGTCTCACCAGACTTCTCAGCATAAGAATCAGTGTCACCAGACCTCTCAACGTGAAGACCAACATCACCGGACCTTTTATTCTGAATGCGCGCCAGCCTGGTAAATACATTCTCTTTCGGAATTACCTAAATGCAAACAAAGATCGCTCTTAAAAGAAGTTATTATGGGGAAATGAAGGAATTAGCAGAGGGAGATTCGAATACCTGCATATGGGAGGAATTGAGTATCGCCGAACTACAAGCTTGCCTCTTGGATCTCCCTCCTGATTGGGGACTGCAGCCGTCATCTCTGGTTTGTTTTCTTGGGAGCGATTTCAACCGGAATGCTTCCTCAACATGTCAGAGGATGGCTTACCACGGGAATTTGTCATAACATCCTCTGAAAATTTCTGAAAAACCAACAGCTGTTTCCTCCAAAACTCTTTATACTCATCAGTTACCGCGGGATTTCTACCGATAGGCCAGAAAGGAAGACTCATCCGTTCTAAAAACGCGTCAGCATTGAGAATATCCTGGAGAAATTCTTTTGGAACCTTTGATGGACGGATAAATGGAAAACCCTGGTCAAATCCCATTTGACGAGCATCCCTATCGATATTGTACGGAGTCACCGTAAATGCTTCTTTGAATAGAGATGGGATATATCCCAGGATGCACCTATGCAGATAAACAAGTTCTCCAAACTTCATCGTCTTAGCATCGGTACGCAACGCAGCATAAAGACCGTCAAAAGCAATAGCAAAGGTTTTCGGTTGAACGATGGAAGAATGGATTGGCCCCCATGGACGGAAATCTATGGAAGACACATTATCGAAAATATCCACGAGTTTTGCACCAGTTCTGGGATGCCTCCTATTCCAACGAAGTATTCTCGAACCACCATACAAAATGCTGAGCGAATTTGCAGGAGCAGGAGCATAGCCTTTGAAATGTTCCCATAATAACGCATGAAGGAAAGCGAAGTGAACATGCGACTCCACCTTCTTGTACACGTTGGAAACGTACATGTCCATTGCTAAGGCGTCCTGATGGGAATACAACGATCCAAGGAACAAGGCACCTAAGGGAAGAACCTCACCCTTTGCTAACCTTATGGAAATCCTAACAAGGTCACTTCTTATGGTCTTCTTTCTAGAACCGTCGTCAAATATGTCTCTGGAGAGCCACAAAGACAGGACGCAATCACACTAGCAGGAGACCACTCCGACACCCACCAGGTGTAAAAGCATCTCGTATATTTCTTCTCCTCCTTGTCCAGACCATTGAATTCTGCCACCTTTTGAAGTATGGCATTATAATTACGTTGTTCGGTGTCAGAAATCTCTAACAAAGATTCCCAGTGACAGGCAGGTTCATTAATGCAGCTACACTCTCTAGAGTAATAGTCATCTCTCCCCACCTAGATATATCTGTATGGGTAGAAGGGCGCCACCGAGAAGCAAAAGTAATCAAGCCCGCAACGTCTTTATTAACTTCAAGAGCAGCAGATGCCATGACCGCATTAAGGATTTTCGCTTTAGTCAAATTATCTTTAACATCCTTGTCATTCAACATGCGTCTCATCCATCCTTCATAAGAACTCAGTGGAGTATGGCAAATCTTGAAGTCGATGGGAGAAGGAGGATATTCGTTTCTTCGAAGATAAAGTCTCATCACAAGTGCTGAAGAAGAAGATGGATCAGCTTCCATGTTTTCTGAATCAGAGAGCAAAACTATCTTATGAGAAGGATGTCTCCTAGTGTTGGAAAATGCGAGCTGAACAACTCATCATCGATGCTCAGCATATCTTTGAAGCTGTCAACACTTCCTGACTTGGCACCAGTATTATTTCCGGAAGACATCTCAACATGAATTCTTTCTTCATTCCAAAATGAAATAAAATATAGGAGTTAGAACTTGTATGAAGACGACAATACATGGTTCACATGCACAAAGGAATCGGATCAAGTCCGGTATTTTCTAAGTCCGGTATAGCTTCAAGTCCGATATTTTCTAAGTCCGGTATAACTTCAAGTCCGGTATAGCTTCAAGGCTGGTATTGATCAAGTCCGGATTGTTTTCAATTGTGGTATTGCTCAAGTATCAAGACCGGTGTTGGTTCAGGGCACAAGACTAGTATAAGGTCGACTTCCAGTCAAGCATATGTAGATGGCCACGTTCGAATCTAACACGCATAGTGGGGCCGCATTCATGTGCACATATTTACGGTTCCTTATATTCATGGAAGTTGTGTTTACGAAATTCAAGCCAAATTTCTCTCCAATCTACAACCTAAGAAGCTAGGTTTTGCATGCAACAATGGAAGAAGAAACAAAACACGGTATATTCATGGGATTGAAATACTAAACAATTCTAGCAAAAATGGGCAGTTTTACTATCAGTCTTGATGGGAAAGCTAAGCATGATGTGTCTATCAAAGGATTTTTACCTAAGAAATTAGGGTTTTTCCTAAAAAAAAAAAAGGAAACTCACCTTGGTCGGACGGACGGCGGCGTCTGGCGGCAGCTCCGGCAACGACGGTCGGCGGCGGCAGTGGAGCACGGACGGGATCTGATGAACAAAAAAAAAAGATAAGTTGTGAGAAAAAGAAGAGGGGGTCGGTCCCTTATATAGACAAAGTTTAGAAGAATCCTAATAGAACAAGGATTCCTCTTTCGAATTGCATTCCTCTTTTGATTCAAATACCCAAAGAAGGAAACCGGTCCCACCAAAGGATTCCATACAAGCGCAACGGCATGGACAACTAGCGGTCAGTCAATACGCCTCCTGGTAAACTTCCTTTATCCTATCTTTCTCATATATGTATGTCACCATCTCATGCCTACCACACAATGGTGTAACCATTATGTGCTAGTCAGGGGACTTAATGTTGATGGTGGATTTTTGTTTAAGGTTAAGATTGTAAAACCTAAAAAATATGCGCCAACATCTTGTAAGAGATAAGGCCATTAACAAGTGATGGATACTCCTTCACTTTATCAATTCACCAAGAATGGAGCATGTGGCAACAATCCCATTCTGTGAATAAAATACACGAAATTCATCCAGGTTGGAGCATGTAGCAACAATCCCATATACCCTGTGAATTTCCAGCATTATTAATTAATGTGCAACAGCCTTGTATTTCCTGTACTCATTATCAGTACGGCATGACGACTGAGTGTTGCTCTTAGCGGAGCAACACGAACCTCCAAGCATTATAATGAAACCATGTACGAAATACCCGTACATGATGAACTCTCGATGTGTTATACTAGCCCGATTGAGCCCCTCTCGGTGTGTTATACTAGTCCGATTGAGCATCCAGACTGACCGTATTAGTCTGGATATGATCACGACCATCCAACTCCACCATCCTGATTGGATGGCCCAGATCGATTCCATCACCCCTAAGCAGGTATGGAATACCTGCCGAACCAACGCGGAACCCGCATGGTCGGACTACCTTGGCCTAGCTTGCCAAAATGTCCAAACCATAGCAGTATGGATGGAAAACCCTAAATTATGGTTTGCGGCACATTACATGTGTCGCAAAATAGCCTCAACCATCCATCTTCGCAGTTATAGATGGAGGGTGCAGATGTAGATTCAAAGGGAACGAAGTATGTCAATACAATCAATGCATGCCCTCCTACATACCTGACCAATCGGTCAGGACCAACCATGGTTGGTCATTCCAAATCGTGCGCCTGAATGGAGTGATAGGTATAGAATACACCTAATTTACTATCTAGTAGTTTATGCTTTCTTTGCTATTTTTCTTGTAAATTATGTATTTTACGTGTGTTTTTGAGTTATTAGGTACTCTGGAGTCGCACGGAGAAAAAGAAGAATAAATCACCAAATTTGAGCAAAAAGGGTAAAAAGGTCATTTCAGGGGCAAACACTATCTGGAGCCCAGTCACATGTTAAGGGACAACTTGCTTTTGGAAGAATTATAAAAGGCATCCATCTATTAAGGGGTTTCCATCTAGGGTATCCCTTATCATTTATTCAAGGGTGTAATCATCACTGGGTAGCCCTTATCCAGAAAATATGTGTGTTATAAGCACCAAGTTTGGGTGGTTCTTATCTTGGGCGCAAATAGACATCCCAATGATTAACCTAACCCTAAAATCGATACTTCCCCCTTTTTCTTATCATTCTGTTACTCAGTCGAAATCAAGAAGATGGAGAAGAGAGGGTGAATACGAGAGACCGAAAAATTGAGAGAATAACAAGCTGAAATTGTCATGTGGAATTCATGGCAGAAATGGAGAGATTGGTGGTATCTGAGACACGTGTTCAACTGAGGAGATGTGGTCCAGAAAGAGATGGAGTTTTGTTGATGTTGAGCAACACAGAAAGGAAGAGATCGAGAAATTGTTGTTGAAATTGAATTTAAATCTGTCGAATCAAGGACCAATTGGGAACTGATGGGTGAGTGTGATACAATGGAGGAGATTGAAGAGGATTTTGAGAAGAACTTAGGTTGTTATATCTCTGAGTTCGATGAGAAGGGTCTCTTGGCGATTACAATTATGAGATGATTGCTGTTAAATCGATGGGTACTGATACTGTGAAGAATGGGTTTGAGCTCGATCTGAAATACAGTGAAGAAACTGGATCTGCTATGTTACGGAGACGGCTAATGATGAAATTGAGATGGGTTCTGGTTATTGTTCAAAAACATATGGAAGAGGGGATGATAAAGATGTTGTTACCACGAAGATTATCAAGGGAAAGAATGGGTTTGTAATTCAGGTGGAGGCTAGAAATTATGTTGCAATTGAATGCAACTGGTAAGTGAGCTGAGATTCAGAAATTATGCTGGTGATGTGAATCGCAGGAGAAGATGTAGCATTGGTGGTGCTAAGCTGAAGTCCTGCAACAGATGTAAGAGTCGAAGAAATAAAAGCTTTGCTGGTGATGTGCTTGAATGAACTAGATGAATGATTAGGTTCTTAAACAGCTGAAGAAATAATGGCCTGAAACTGGCCTGAGAAATGCACCAGAATACAGCCAGAACTCGGCCAATTTTCCTCTCTGGTGAGTCAACTCAGAGAAACGATCCAAGCAGCCACTCAGACGAGTAAGCTTAGTATGACTGAATAAGAATGCTGACTCGTTAGCTGACTCTTTTTCTTGACCCAGTTGATTAAGGCCGACTAGGGTGACTCAGCTCTGAGTTAGATGGATGACTAAGAAGTGACTCAACTCTTCTCCCTTGACCCATTGACTGAAGGTTGACTCGTTTGACCGTTAGTCTTAACAGTGGACTGACGGAATATTCCTTTGTCGGAGGAGAATCTCAGGTGACCGGCGGTGACGAATTCCGGCCTATTTCCGGCCAAAAACCTAGTTTTCCGGCGAGCAAAAGTTGCGGAATTTTGTGTTGATTTCTCTCATGGGATGTGAAGAGTTGGACTTGGAATTGAATGAAGAATTTGGCTTGGATTTGGAAAGAGGAGATGGAAGATTTGAGAAAGGCTTGGATTTGGAAATTGAGCTACAAAAGGAAAGGGATTCTATTCCTTGGAAGATATGGAGAACATTGAAGCCTATAAATAGAGAAGTTCTCTACTTTTCTATACACACTTCCACACTTCCATACACTTTTGTGCACATCTTTGCACACTTCTACACACACAACACTTTTCTTTATTCTTTGTGTGAACTCTTAGCATGAGTAACTAATTTGATTGAGGATGAATTCCTAGTTCTTAACATATGATTTGAGTTTTTGTTTCAATTATATCTTGACGTTTTTCATATGATTATCGTTTGTTTTTGCTATTAAGAGTGTTTATGATTGATTGATAAGTTGTTTAGGATGCATACTAAATTGATTTGTTAATTTTATCTATAGCTAGTGAAAGTTAGGGGATAAGTAATCGTTTCTTGACTCTTTACACAAGTAGAAAACACGAGACGTTGCGGAGGGATTCCGTGGAGCAATTGTGTATGAAAACAATGCTAGAAAGTGGACCAAGCGAACCGAGTCTAACTACTAGTACTAAACCTAAATTCTTAAATCTTAATGCCTTCGGGGAATTACATCTTGTAGGCGAACCTCAAGGTGGTTCTTTTGAATAGAATCTGATAACTAAGCGGACCTGTTACTCAGTGAAATAAGGAATTTTGGGGTTATCTAAGCGAACCTGCTATCCTACGGTTGGTGATAATTTGTGACTAATAAAAAGTGGAAAAGAACATAACTTTAATCATTGTTTTGCAGCGAAGAAGGATTCCTTGATCTAATTTCTCTTTATTGATTTCCTTTACCTTTTTAATTGCTTTGTTTATTTTATTTACTTTCTTAAATTCTTAACCAATACCCCCCTTTTGTGTGACAATTTTACAACTAGAATCTCGTGCTCCTCGTGGGATCGATCTTGACTACCCTATATTACTTGTTAATTAGGTAGTAAAGTATTAATTAATTTGTTGTGGTTACGACACGATCAAATTTTTTGGCGCGTTGTCTTTGGGAGCATCGGATGATTTTAGTTGTTTTCTTTTTACTTTTTGCTTTATGCTTGCTTTGTTGGATTCTTTATCGTATCTAACTTAGTTTTTGAGAATTGTTTTTCAGGTACCGGTTTTCCATGTATGGTGGACAAAAGAAAGCATATTACAACAATCAATACGGTTTTCAACCTCAACATCATGGAAACTTCCAACCATCCTTAGGATACAATCAAAACCAATCTTTTGGCTATGATCAAAATCCTTCGGAGCCTTATGGATATTCTTATACATATCAATAACCTTATGACGGGTATGTAAGTAGACAATCACAAGGATGGAAGGATAATTATGCTTCTAATACATTGTTTTCTAGTAATGTGCAGACAGAGAATTGGGAATATACTCCTCTTCATCGTGTTTTTCCTTCACTTTTTAAGGATATACAATCTAGAAACTCTATACACGGTGGTAAGCGTGTTAATGTCCGGAAACTTGCACAAAAGTTATACAAATTGGAAGATGATGGGGACTCGGAAGAGCTTGTCGCAGAAATTAGTAAGACCACTCATATGGAACTTAAACGACGTCGGGATAAAGGTTATGAAACCGATGAAGATTCTTATTATGGTGATTCCGTTAATGAAGATGATTGTGTTGAAAAGGACCAACCTTTGGAGACTTTTGATGACGCTAGTGTAGCTTACTCAAGCCTTGATCTTAATTATGATCAATCACCTATTCAAAAGGTAAAGCTTGAGGAAGATGCATTTAGTTCTTGGAAAAAATTCCTTAGGGAAAGATATGAGTCCGCGGAAGTGTATGAGCGTTGCAAAAATGAGGAAGTTATTCCAACTCCGGATCATAATAACAATCCTTCGCCTATTCAAAAGGAGGAGATTGGGTGTGACTTTCCTATTGTTGTAAACGGTGTAACACCCTCACAAGAAGATCTTACAATTTTTACCGACGAAAATCATTTTAGTGAATGGCTCGATTCCGATGATGAGAATGTTGAAGAGGTGATGCTCGATAATGAAACCGAATTGATTGAATTTGTGGAAGACCCAATTGAACTTGCTAATGATTATGATGATGCTGAGACTTTGGTTAGGGTAGAGAATGATGAAGAATGGTTGCAAGGTTTGATAGAGTACCATGATATACAAGAGGTAAGTAATTCACTTTAATTTTTTAAGAATGAAGAAGATTCTGTAATACAAGAAATTGTGCAAGGTTTGTCTAACCCTTTGCATGTTAATTCTTCTCCTTTACCTCTTATTGGATTGAATGTATGTGCTTCGAAAGTATTTATGGATGACTTTGTTTCTCGATATCCACCATTGGAAACACTTTATTCTAACACTATGCAGGTTTGCCAAGAGGAAACCATGGAAGTTCCCAAATTCTATGTTCTTTATACACTTCCGAGTGTGGACAAGAATAAGTGTGGGGGATATTTCTATCGAGCTATAACTTTACTATTATTTTCTTGTGTTAATATTTGTATGGAGTTATTGTTTGCAAAACAGGTACTATGGGTAGATCCCCAAATTTTTCGATTGTTAGTATATGGGGAGTGAATCTTACAAGAGCCATGTCGGGACGTCGACTTTAAAACAAGCGCTAAGTGGGAGGCAACCCACCGGTTTTGTATTTCTTATCCTTTTGTTTTTATTTTCTTTTTGTTTTGATTGTTTATTTTTCTTGTTTCATATCATATTAGGATTTCCCACCTTGACTTTGCTAGGAGGATTCAATTACATTGAGGAAAATGTAAGGTTTAAGTGTGGGGGAGTGGCTAAGCATATATTTTTGCATAATTTTTTTTTTTTTTTTATAAAACTTTCAACTTTTAGAGATTTTAGAGCCATTAGCATACTTCTAGGTATGTTTACATAGAGAATTTTGACCAACATAATTGAACTTGGAAATGTTAGGGAACTACGTTCGATTTCTTGCTTGTTAGAGTGTTAAATAATGGATTTAATCATGCCGGTGATGCAAATTTGGTGCAGGGATAAGTGCGTTATTAGAGTTGCTGATCAATCATTAGTAGAGACTACCTATTTTCATATCAACCAAGGCACCGACCAAAAATTCTTCCTTTACTAAAGAGATTCTTTTGAGTGTGTGTCACCGTACGTTAATTCCGGGTAGAATGGTGAGCTACCCAACTTCACACCAATTTCAGCACTATTTTGATCTCTTGAGTGCTAATTTTTTTCAATCATGAGGGTGACGTCTATGGATGAAAGCCTCCTTCTTGTAATTCGATTTGCAGTTATCACTATTCTCTCAACGACGGGTCCATAGAAACACCACAATTATCAACAAGGAGCGACATCAAAATCTACAAGGAAAGTTGAAAAGGTTCAAGGTTTGAAAGCAACAATGGAACAAGAAAAAGATTAAATTTCATATTCAAGTAAAGCAACATACAATGAGCAGATAATTTTACATCCAAGTATGAAGACTTATTTACAAGAGCGAAGAAAAGCAAAAGGTGAGAATTATTGAAGTTTATGATTTCAAGACGATACAAGTTGTGAAGAATCAAGCGGTAAAGTACTTTTCCACGGCCATGGTTGTTTTATTTTTCACTTTGATTTGTATTTTGTTTCTCTTGTGAAAAAAAAATTTGAAAAAATTTGAAAAATATGAGACAAGAGAAATATCTATTATTGTTTTTGTTTATTTAATAAGCCGTGGGGAAGGAAAATTTATAAGGAAGTTTCAAGCGACATGGATTTTAAGGAAAAAGGTTACAAATTGTCAAGGATTTACAAAGTTCAAGAGTTTATCACCAATAGTTGAAGCCGAAGACCAATAAGATGAAGACAAGGAGCGGAAGACGATTCTATTGGATGCCGTGAGAGTGGTGTTATCATAATTGGAAATCGGATGTGAAGGTAAGTAAGTAATCCCATCCTCGATAATAGTGGTTGATTTCCTTTCTTAGAGATCGTTAGAAATATGATTTTTCAAAATGTTAAAAGATGTGGGTTTTTCAAAATTTCAGAAGTTATCCTTCCCACCATTCAACGTGTTGCAGGAATTCTCTCTTCATTCCTACCTGCACACATGTGAGACCCATAAGAAAGCCGTCTTTTTGAGTGCAATTATCATAAAACCCTTTTGGTGAGGCAGAAGTCGAGGAGAAATGCTTATTGATCGTTTCTCAAACACTTGTTCTCTCATTATGGTGTGGTTATTTCTCACTCAACATTTAAGAATGAGAATATGTTCTTTAGTATTTCAAACTTCTTATTACTAGCATGCAGAAACTCTATGTCCTCATAACTCTTAGGATTCTTGAAACGCTATAACGCTTTGAAGTTGTAAGTTTTAGTTTGATTTGCTCGAGGACTAGCAAAGTCTAAGTGTGGGGGAATTTGATAGGTGTAGAATACACCTAATTTACTATCTAGTAGTTTATGCTTTCTTTGCTATTTTTCTTGTAAATTATGTATTTTACGTGTGTTTTTGAGTTATTAGGTACTCTGAAGTCGCACGGAGAAAAAGAAGAAGAAATCACCAAATTTGAGCAAAAATGGTAAAAAGGTCATTTCAGGGGAAAACACTATCTGGAGCCCAGTCACATGTTAAGGGACAACTTGTTTTTGGAAGAATTATAAAAGGCAACCAGCTATTAAGGGGTTTCCATCTAGGGTATCCCTTATCATTTATTCAACGGTGTAATCATCACTGGGTAGCCCTTATCCAGAAAATATGTGTGTTATAAGCACCCAGTTTGGGTGATTCTTATCTTGGGCACAAATAGCCATCCAAATGATTAACCTAACCCTAAAATTGATACTTTCCCCTTTTTCCTATCATTCTGTTACTCAGTAGAAATCAAGAAGATGGAGAAGAGAGGGTGAATACGAGAGACCGAAAAATTGAGAGAATAACAAGCTGAAATTGTCGTGTGGAATTCATGGAAGAAATGGAGAGATTGGTGGTATCTGAGGCACGAGTTCAACTGAGGAGATGTGGTCCAGAAAGAGATGGAGTTTTGTTGCTGTTGAGCAACACAGAAAGGAAGAGATCGAGAAATTATTGTTGAAATTGAATTTAAATCTGTCGAATCAAGGACAAATTGGGAACTGATGGGTGAGTGTGATGCAATGGAGGAGATTGAAGAGGATTTTGAGAAGAACTTAGGTTGTTGTCTCTCTGAGTTCGATGAGAAGGGTCTCTTGGAGATTAAAATTATGAGATGATGATGTTAAATCGATGAGTACTGATACTGTGAAGAATGGGTTTGAGCTCGATCTGAAATACAGTGAAGAAACTGGATCTGCTGTGTTACAGAGACGGCTAATGATGAAATTGAGATGGGTTCTGGTTATTGTTCAAAAACAGATGGAAGAGGGGATGATGAAGATGCTGTTACCACGAATATTATCAAGGGAAAGAATGGGTTTGTAATTCAGGTGGAGGCTAGAAATTATGTTGCAATTGACTGCAACTGGTAAGTGAGCTGAGATGCAGAAATTATGCTGGTGATGTGAATCGCAGGAGAAGATGTAGCATTGGTGGTGCTAAGTCAAGTCTATAATGAGATGTAAGAGTCGAAGAAATAAAAGCTTTCTTTGGTGATGTGCTTGAATGAACTAGATGAATGATTAGGTTCTTAAACAATTTGAAGAAATAATGGCCTGAAACTGGCCTGAGAAATGCACCAGAATACAGCCAGAACTCGGCCAATTTTCCTCTCTGGTGAGTCAACTCAGAGAAACGATCCAAGCAGCCACTCAGACGAGTAAGCTTAGTAAGACTGAATAAGAATGCTGACTCGTTAGCTGACTTTCTTTCTTGACCCAGTTGATTAAGACCTACTAGGGTGACTCAGCTCTGAGTTAGATGGCTGACTAAGAAGTGACTCAACTCTTCTCCCTTGACCCATTGACTGACGGTTGACTCGTTTGACCGTTAGTCTTAACGGTGGACTGACGGAATATTCATTTGTCGGAGGAGAATATCAGGTGACCGGCGTTGACGAATTCCGTCCTATTTCCGGCCAAAAACCCAGTTTTCCGGCGAGCAAAAGTTGCATAATTTTGTGTGGATTTCTCTCATGGGATGTGAAGAGTTGGACTTGGAATTGAATGAAGAATTTGGATTGGATTTGGAAAGAGGAGATGGAAGAATTGAGAAAGGCTTGGATTTGGAAATTGAGCTACAAATGGAAAGGGATTCTATTCCTTGGAAGATATGGAGAACATTGAAGCCTATAAATAGAGAAGTTCTCTACTTTTCTATACACACTTCCACACTTTCATACACTTTTGTGCACATCTTTGCACACTTCTACACACACAACACTTTTCTTTTCTTTATTCTTTGTGTGAACTCTTAGCATGAGTAACTAATTTGATTGAGGATGAATTCCTAGTTCTTAACATATGATTTGAGTTTTTGTTTCAATTATATCTTGACGTTTTTCATATGATTATCATTTGTTTTTGCTATTAAGAGTGTTTATGATTGATTGATAAGTTGTTTAGGATGCATACTAAATTGATTTGTTAATTTGATCTATAGCTAGTGAAAGTTAGGGGATAAGTAATCGTTTCTTGACTCTTTACACAAGTAGAAAACACGAGACCTTGCGGAGGGATTCCGTGGAGCAATTGTGTATGAAAACAATGCTAGAAAGTGGACCAAGCGAACCGAGTCTAACTACTAGTACTAAACCTAAATTCTTAAATCTTAATGCGTTCGGGGAATTACATCTTGTAAGCGAACCTCAAGGTGGTTCTTTTGAATAGAATCTGATAACTAAGCTGACATGTTACTCAGTGAAATAAGGAATTTTGGGGTTAGCTAAGAGAACCTGTTATCCTACGGTTGGTGATAATTTGTGACTAATAAAAAGTGGAAAAGAACATAACTTTAATCATTGTTTTGCAGCGAAGAAGAATTCCTTGATCTAATTTCTCTTTATTGATTTCCTTTACCTTTTTAATTGCTTTGTTTATTTTATTTAATTTCTTAAATTCTTAACCAATACCCCCCTTTTGTGCGACAATTTTACAATTAGAATCTCGTGCTCCTCGTGGGATCGATCTTGACTACCCTATATTACTTGTTAATTAGGTAGTAAAGTATTAATTAATTTGTTGTGGTTACGACACGCATCAGGAGCATGACGCACGTCTTTGAAACCCAAAAATTAGGGTTTTGAATCACGAGCGTCCATATTCTCCGGCACGAACGGAGGGTCCGAGATTAGATCAAAGCAGGTTCGATCATGTCAACATGACCATCGTGGACCCGTCTATCCCCTCACCTAATCGGCCAAGGCATGCCATGCCTGGCTATCCCCAAATTGTCCGCTCCAACATGCGTGGTCGTACCTCCCAAGCTGCAAATTAATCTCAACCACTCGATTTCTCCGGACGAATTGGGTGGCTAAGATCGCGTTTTCATGGGACGGTAATACATAGGCGTGAACACCAGCCTACCACCTACACGTTGGATCAGTCGAACAAGGCCGACCAAGCCTGGTCGTTTTGGAACTCCCGCCCGAAGTTGGTATGGGATACGGTTTTTGCGGCACTAATCTTCTATTTCAATTCGATCTCGACCACTCAACTTTGCCGGACGAATTAGGTGGCCCGGATCACGTTTTTATGGGACGTTAGGTATAAGCGCCTACACCGTCACTCCATCTACACACAGGTATGATCGGCCAGTCCATGATAGTTCCCTAAGTCTGGTTTCGGTCAGGGTGAAGAGCAGTGCTTGCGCACTTTCTTCGAAACCCTAATTCCACCAAGTGTCGCAGATGAGTGTCTTAAAGATCATCTCATCCGTCCAACTTCACCAGCTCGGTTATATAGCCCTGTTCAGGAGTTAACTAGTCAGTTCGGAGTCATGGTGATCACCATCCACCACTCTACCACACCATGTGGTCAGTCAAGGAAGGGTTTGCATGCGCAACTTCCAAACCATGATGGATATACTCAATGCAGTACCTGCATAGTATACACATGATACTTCACAAGTATCAATTTCCTTCCTAGGTTTTGCTTTTGGGCTATTCTCTCCTCCCGAACGAGCTTAAAACCTAAATACTCCCGCTTTGGGAGATAGGAAATTCTTTTCCGTATGGAATGGAGGGGCGGACCATAAAAATCCGAGTCCGTACTAGAATTATACAACGATTCTAGTAAAGGTCGCTAATTAGGGTTTCTAGTGCAACAATCAACGGTTGCCCCTCCTCTCAAGATGCAAAATCTCGACCGTCGAAGGTCACCAAGCTAGCAAGTTTCCCGATCCTGACTTTCCAAGCCACAACAACATGCAACATGTTTTCCAAAAACATTCGAGACATCAATCATGTCACAAACTGGGGGATACATACTGGGGTATTGGTCTGGCGGTTTACAGCGTGCAGCGCACAACGCTCCATCATAAGAACGTGTCAGGAAGTCATGGACGGTTAGTGATGATGGGAGAATTGGGCAAGCCTGGTCGTGTGACACCAACACACTACTCCACTACTCCATCACTCCACTTTCTCCATATCCCACGAGATACGAAGGTTAGGCTAAAGTACTTGTATAAATAGGTTCTCCGCCCTATTTTCAACAACAACACAAGTCCTGACAATAGAAGCAAGTGTTGATTAAATCGTATTGAAACACCGTAACTGATAGCTTACATCCCGCAAGCCAGTTCAGCCTTCTGATACAAGTCCTGCATAGCCAACACCTTCACATTCTCAACACCTTCTTCGCTTCCCTCCCTAAGATCAACCCCATCTCCTTCACTTTGTGACCGAAACAAGTCTGGAACGGCCATTTCTTGGTTTAAGCCGGACTTGCACAGATTGATCTCTCGAATCTACAAGCACTCACCGCGCAGTGCATTTGTTTTAGGTTTAGATTCATTCCTCATCCACACCCCAAATTACCAAAATTAGCAGGAATAGTTTTCACCCATAAACAATGATTTGAAAACAAACCCATATTTTCTTTTTATTTTGTGCTCATCAACTGTTTGTTGTATTGATTATGAAAACTCCATTAGAGGAGACAGTTTCCTTTTGTGCTCTATCTCTTTGCCCCTGTACTGCACAGATCTTTGTAGTTTGTTAAGATTATATGTTCTTCTCCACTTCCTATATTGAACAAAGATATGGTTGGAAGTTGTAAAGATGCTCTTAAACTTAAATCTCACTACCATGAGCCAAAATAGTTGATTTTAGTTTTGATTTCAGTCTTTATTTTTGTTTCATTTTGGTATATTGGATAGGAGGGTCCAATATCCTTTTAGCTTAAAAGAAAGAAAAAATAGGCTTTTTGCTGTCTTATCTTTATGAAAAATTGAAAGAAAATTGCTACATAATCTGATATGATTGTTTCTTTAGTGGTTAGTGATTCAAAAGATGATATAATTATTTATTTCAACAACTACTAATTGACATTAACACCTTGGAGTGTTATATACAGGAGCATTTGGTTTGAAGTGCTTATTGTTGTTCTCTGTCCTACCTCCCGTAGAAATCCCTGCTGGAAGTGTTCTGAAAGAAGCTTTGGCTGGGGGCCTTGATTGTGCACTTTCTACTTCTCTCCTTCATCCTGTTGACACCATAAAAGTTAGTTCCCTTGCTATTACGCTATATATATTTGCATTATTGCTGTCTTGTCAAGGCATGGTATTCTCTGTTGCAGTGTGATGGCATCAGTGTCAACGACATGTATTGTTAACGTCGTTTCTGAAATTTAATTGCCACCACTTTATAAAAAAAGAATAAACAATGGAAAAGAATCATGTTGGCTTAATGGCCAGATATATTTGTGTACTGGTTCAAGATGAGAAGTGTATGGAAGTGGTTGTATTAAGTTAACTTGATGTCTGAGTTTTCACGTTAACGTTGTTATGATTTGTCTTTGGATTTGAATTGTTGGTGGAGGAACAGTTGACCGTCCTTTTGGATATTTTTCTGCTCTCTAAATTCCTCCGATGCTGAACTTGTCATGTGAAAGTTTATATTTTTAGTCCCCAATCTTTGGGTGTGGTTTTTTTTTTATATAAATCATGAATTATATTACTCAAAAAGATTTTGAAACAAAAATCAGGGGATAGCATACTAGGCCCATTGATACAAAAGAGCCATTACCAGGCCCAAAAAAAAGAAACACTAAAATGACAAATTACATTTTTTAAGCAAATCTGAAATATGCATCTTCTTCATTCTCTAGCCTTCCTAGAAACTGAGGTTTTGTATCATAATAGAGAATAACTCCTTTACTTAGACCTACTCCCTTCTTAGCCATTGTATCCGATGAGAAGTTTATCTCTATATATGCATGCCTGAGCTCAAATGAATGAATTAGCCTTGATATTCTTTCCCATCTGCTCTGCACAATCCAAGGAACCATGTTACTTGAAAAGGCAGATAGAACTTCTTTTGAGTCCAGCTGAAAACAAACCTCCCTAAGGTGCTTACAAACATCCCATTCACCAGCAACAATCAAGGCCATAACTTTTTTCCAGATAATTGGTTTCCATCACCAAACCACCAGAAGCAGCTCCTATACAATCTCCTGAACATATTCTTGCAACAAAACCAAAACCAGCAGCTCCTGGATTACCCTTTGAAGCTCCATCACATCATATTAAGACTTGATTAGATAAGGGAAGTCTGAAATAACATTGAAACACCCTTGCAGTTTTGGTCTTTACCCCTGAGATACCAAAAAATAAGAGTATATGAAGGTCATACATATTTCCCCACATTTCACCTTTCATTCTTTCTCCTCCCTCCTTTACAACTTTCATAATTTTGTGCTTTAACTTCTCTACTTCAGGTGTAGTATCATCATATATCACAACATTTCTTGTAAACCAAAGCTCAACCATAGTATTAAAATCACAAATGTACCACACTACTTTAATAGAAGAACTCTTTCCTTTAGTAAACTCTAACACCTATGCAAATCTCTTTGGACTAGAGCATTTAAAGATTCCACACAGCCAAAACCAAATCTTTTCACTAAAATCACAGGTCCAAAGGATGTGATCCATTGTATCTTGACCATTACCATAAAGATAACATTTAGACACAATTGAGAATCCTTTTTTTCTGACTGATTCTTCAGTAGCACAAGCTCCTCTCAAAATTTTCCAGAGGTTACAAGAAATGTAAGGATGAATGCAAGGGTGCCATACCTGTTAGCCCAACTAACTTTAACATATTTCTTCCTTATCTGGTGAGTTGCACAAGCCACAGTGAAAGTACCAGTCATATCACTCTTCCAAATTTTCTTATCTTTACCTTGATGCATAATTGGTAACTCATTTTCATCAAAAACATTAGTAAAGGTCTTAGAATTTTCCATTTACCATTATGTATTAAGTCATTGACTTTAAGTTGAGCATGGTGTAATATATACTGATCTTCATCATGTCTTTCAATTAAGGCATAGTCTTTGATCCATTTATCCCTCCAAACTGAAATTTTAGCTCCATCCCCAACTATCCACCTACTGCCCTCATCCATCTCAGACATAACCCATTTAATACCAGACCAGATTGATGATTTTTTAAATATTTAATCCACTCTCCTTCTAAATTTTGTGGTTATAGCATGTCTTCCGTTAACTAAATTTTGTGTTATTGATGTATTACACGGGCTGAAATATCCAGGCTTGATTAGTTCTGTATTTTATCATTTTTGATTTTCTCAATACTCATCATTTTTAGTTCTGTAGTTTGTTTTGAGATGACTGAACATATGACAAAATGTTTGATTTTTGTTGCTCCTTGTTTAGTGCTTGAACATATGTCTTTAAAGTATATCTTATTGGAAGTTCTGTCATACACAACTACTTTCGTTGTTAGACTGTATTCATTAAGTTCTGATTTCTTTGTTTTGTTAGAATGAGGGAAAGATGAGGAGGGTATGTAGGTGGTTCTACTCGCAAGGACCCAATGTATCATTCACTGGCGGTCAAAGACCAAATTTCACCTAGACAATTGTTGGGGTTCAAAGGTAATGATTTTACTTCTCAGCCTTTTGAGTTTATTGATCTTGTTAATTATTTTATTTGACCATGCTAATTACATTATTTCGCAAGTGGTTTTTAGCCTAGGGTTAAAATCGTAATACCCTAGTCCGACAGTGACGTCATAGAACTTGAGTAATAATGTCTCCACTAAGCGCATTTATTGGACCCTTTAATATGTCAGCGAGAAAATTACCAAGGTACCTTTTTTTAATACTAATTAGGGTTTCGACAGGACAAACCCTAATTCCCATACCACATGTGCCAATGGCATGCCATGCCAGCCACATCTACCGCGCCAATGCATGCCAACCATGCTAGCCGCACCACTGTGCCAATGGCAAACCACGCCAGCCACATTTACAGCGCCAAGGCATGCCAACCATGCAAGCCGCACCACTGTGGAAATGACAAACCATTCCAGCCACATCTACCGCGCCAAGGCATGCCGATCACGCTAGCTGCACCATTGTTCCAATGGCAAACCACGCCATCCACATCTACCGCGCCAAGGAATGCCAACCAAGCTAGCCTCACAACTGTGCTAATGGAAAACCATGCCAGCCACATCTACCGCGCCAAGGCATGACGACCATGCTAGATACACCACTGTGCCAATGGAAAACCACGCCAGCCACATCTACCGCGCTAAGGCATTCCAACCATGCTAGCCACATCTATCGCTCCAAGGCATGCTGACCATGCTAGCCGCACCACTGTGCCAATCGCAAACCATGCCAGCCACATCTACCGCGCCAAGGAATGCCAACCATGCTAGCCGCACCACTGTGCCAATGGCAAACCATGTCAGCCACATCTACTGCGCCAAGGCATGCCAACCATGCTAGCCGCACTATGTGCCAACGTCATGCCAAACCCTTGGCCCCACCATGCCAAGCCAAACCGTCCATACCAAGCCCTTAACCCCACCATGCCAATCCAAACGCACCTTGCCTTTCCCTAGCCATGCTAGCCGCACCATGTGCCAACGGCATGCCAAACCCTTGGCCCCACCATGCCAAGCCCTTGGACCCACCATGCCATGCCAAACGCACCTTGCCATGGCCCCATGCCAACCTAGCCGTGCCATCATGTTGGCCTTCCCTCTGCGGCTACCAAAACGAAGGCGTGCGACAATCAACGGTCGCCTTTAAATCCCAAGAGAAAATCCTAGCCGTCCAAGGTTACCAGACAAATCATGGTAATTAACCCTTGGCCCAAAACCCTAGTTTTAGCTACACCAAATCCACGCCGGCCATGCCATCATGCCGCTGGCTACCAACACCCCTCTTGAGATCTTCTTGAGTTTTAATTTCGGGATGTTTGCACCTTCCGAACGAGCTCAAAACCTAAATTCCCGCGTATGAAGATAGGGAATTCTTTTCCGCGCAGAATGGAGGGGCGGACAATAAAAATCAGAGTATGTATGATAATTATACATCGATTCTAGTGAAGGGCGCTAATTAGGGTTTCAGTATGTCAAACCCTAATTTAGACAAAGCCACAGGCGCTTCCCTTCCAAGCCATGACGACCCTAAACCATGTCGCTGGCTACCAAACGAAGACCTGCGACGATCAATGGCCACTCTTCCATCTAAGATGCAGATCTTAGTCGTCCAATTAAGGTCACTAGATAACGCATGGCCACCTTTGGCCCAACGCCAAAATCTTAACTTAGCCATGCCTAACCATGTTAAAGCCATGATCGGTCATGATTTCATACCGCTGGCTCCCAAATGAAGGCCTGCAACCATCGACGACCATCTTTCCATCTAAGATGCAAATCTTAGCCGTCCAAGGTCACCAACCAACGCATGGTAACCTATGGCCCAACGCCTAAACTGCGCCAAGGCATGCCGACTATTCCACATGTGCCAATGGCATGCTGTGCCAGCCACCTTGCCGCGCCTAACCCATACCATGCCGGCCTTCCCTTTACAGCTGCCAAAACGAAGGCCTGCATCAATCAATGACCACTTTTCATCTAAGGTGCAGATCTTAGCCATCCAAGGTTACCAGCTAATGCATCGCAACCTTTGGCCCTAGTTTGGTCGCGCCTAAACAAATCCAAAACCCTAACTTTTGGCCGCGCTTAAACTAGGCCATATTAAAGCCACACTGATCATGAAATAATTAACGACTACCTATCCTCTTAAGATGCAAAATCTCGACCATCGAAGGTCACCAAGCTAGCAAGTATCCCAAGCTCGACTTTCCAGGCAACAACAATATGCTATATGTTTTCCACAAAAATATTCGAGACATCAACACATATCACAAACTGGGGGATCCTCTTCGGGTATTGGTTTGGCGGTTTACAACGTGCGGCGTACACTACACCCGTAATAAGGAAGTGTCATAAGGATGAGGCATTTAGTAAATACAAGGAGTTAATGGTGAAACGCTCTTTTTTATGTAACATCAATTCCATGCGTTAATGGTTACCACCTCCTCCCATTTACTCACCCATTTTTCCATTCCTTAATGAGACCAGAGTACGTTCTATTCCGACTTGTATAAATGGGTCTTACCTATTTCCACCAAACAACAAGTTCAGTCGGGAGCATACAACACTCAGAAAATATTTGCTAGCTTTCCATTTGTTAGCTTCCCACTTTCTGATACAAGTCGTAGAAAAAAACTACTCTTCCAGAAATCAATTATTCTGGGCTCATCACTTTCCTTGCTTCCCTCCCCAAAACCAACCCATTCTCCTTCACTTTGTGACCGAGGCAAGTCTAGAAAGGCTATTTATTAGTTTAGGACAGACTTGTACAGATTGATCTCTCGAATTTAAAGTACTCCCTTGCAGTACATTGTTTAGGGTTTAAATTCATTTCTCACCCATACACCCGAAATTACTGAAATTAGCAGAAATTATTTCCACCCTCAAATATTTGGCAACCACAGTGGGAGATTGATCTTTCGGTTACAATGTCAATTTTCGACTTCATGATTCGACCCATACATCAAGAAGGTATAAGCAGGCGATCCGCTCGGGTATCGATGACTCAGTTACCAGACGACCTGATTATCAATCTTGACACGGCGAGGGATGACTTGGGAATGCATAGAGATTAAAAGTGAATGATCCAACCAGGGATCGACGAATTGATTATTAGATGAGATGACTGGGGACTTTCCAAAATCACGGCGGCGCTTCCCATAAAACTCATTGTTACACCCGGAAGGTTCCCTCTCCATCAAGAGACCTGAGAAACCGAGTAAGTCTTACCTAGACAAGATATATGGTTTGTTATTTCAAGTTTTGACGAGAATGGTAAAACCGATAGCCATGTTGTGTTTCACCCCATGTCATATAGCAATACGGTTGATGTTTCACTTTCAATCGTAACCAAGACAACATCATTAATTTCCAAAACGATTCATTCCAAAAGAATAATCCAAAACCCTCAAGGTAACATTTGGTTATCAACCCAAGAAATCTAGGAAATCAAACCATAAACCAGGCGCTTTGTTTGCCTTTCCAAAAAAATAAAAAAACGGTCACCTACACGTACGTGCCTACTTTACATAATAATGATTACCCATCGCTATTCATGAGATAGCCGACGTTACTATGGTGATATTCGAAGAGGAATACGTATGGCTAGGGTTTGCACCAATAAGAGAAAAAATTGAAAGAGAAACGCTGGAGTACATAGATGGAATATGCTTGACCACTTTATTGCTACCTCCAACATCAGGACGTGATAACAAAGATACGAGATAAAAAGGGGAGCCAACCCCTTTCATAAGCATAACACTTTTTGGAATTTGAAAAAGGAAAGGATTTCCTGTTTGAGTTACGTATGGAAAGAGGCAACTGGACCCGCAAGAACAAGCCAGCGCCGTGCCAGGCCAACATCCAGCGTCTATGCCAAGCCAGCGGCCATTCCAAGCCGATCCAGCGCTAACAACTTGCATATTTCCAGCACCAGCAGCTTGCATCCTTTCCAGCGCTAACAGCTTGCATCTTTCCAGCACTAGCAACTTGCATCATTTCCATAGCTAACAGCTTGCATCTTTCCATCACCAGAAGCTTGCATTTTTTCCAAGAACCAGCAGATTGCATCCTTTCCAGCGCTAACAACTTGCATCCTTTCAGTGCTAATAACTTGCATCTTTACAGCATCTTACATCTTTCATCCTTCCAGCGTTGTTGTTGAACACCCATTAGAAGGGAATCAGCAATCTAATTTCATCACACGTAAAGATCAGGAATGACTTCTCCAAAATCAAAGCAAGGAAAATTAGAAACCTCCCTGAGTTCACAAAGAATCTTTTCCTGTCAGGAGATGCATGATTTCTGGGGACTTCGCCCGCAAAATCATGCAGTCTATGATGAAACATTTATATGAGATTATATATTTACCCAAGGTACAACGTCAAGACATATTTGCATCCCTCAACCGCACTGCATCACGAAAGAGGTTGTTTCCATCCAGGAAGCCGTTCCCAAACCCCAACCTCTCTTGGAAAGCACTATTGATAGATGGAACTGGGGACTCCTAACCACTGTTCGCATGGTATGTCCAGTTTGACAACACAATGATTGATTGATACAGCCTCTCCGCTTCTACGTCCTCCAGCAGAGGCTCCGTTTAGACATTCGCTTCAGTAGCCGCTCCGCTTTAACATTCGCTCCAGCAGCCGCTCCGCTTCAGCGTTCTCTCCATAAGCTGCTCCAGGATCCGAAGATGAAGCTTTAGCATTTTTTTGTCTATAAGTTTCAACGTCCTCTCCAAGAACCGAAGCCGCTTCAACACCTCCTTCCCTCCAAAGCTTATGTTCATGGACAGTTTGCTCGCTTACGCATCCAGACAACCTACTTTGTTCCCATGATAATGCAGTCTCTTTTGAACACATCTGCTGCCGAGAACCGGTGCCGCTCATTTGTTGATACTAGCAAGAGCTTCATCAAAGCATGATCACTACAAAGATGGAAACATGTAAACCACATTCAGGGACAAAATATCTACACAAAATCCCTTCACTGTCAAAGCTCAGAAGACACGGTCAACCAAAAGGTCATGGTCACGATGGGGTCATTTACTTTTCAAGGGTGCAGCGTAAGAATATCATCACCTCTCTGTCTATAAGATGCATGTAACACTTTACAAGGCCGCGGTAGATCCCAAGCCTGCTCAGAATAAACAACTTCAAAAACTAAAGAAAAGTGTGACTGGGGACTGCTAATCGCAGTCCATCCCGATGACCATCAAAGATTCATGAGATAACCCCAGAGACACAACTGAAACATTTTTCTGAAGAAGCAGAGCGAGCCACGATAAACAACATAACTCTGTCATTTTTACCACTTTACTATCTAGAGTGTTTTATCCATGTAATATTCTGAGTATCCTAGCGTCACATCCAGAAGGGTACAATAAGCTTGTATCCAATATTGTGGACGTGGATTCAAGGCGATGCAATAAAAGTAGGCTACACATGGGAACTACCATCACGGGGCGCTTTCACCCCCCTCAACCAGGTTAATTTTTGATTTCAACATCATTACTGTTGAAGTTTTACGAGACACAAGAATTTCTCAACACGAAACCGTACATGTGCATCGAAGACTCCAAAAGCACGCCACAGAGATACATTCACATGTTCGGCCGTGCCATCGGATCTAACAAAAATATAACCGGGGACTGCTTTTTTCATCCCATTCCATACCATAATCCAAGATTCAGAATATGGTTCAAAGGATGTATTTTGGAACAAAGTCCTTGAAGACTTGATAGCAGAACGTCGGCAACGAAACGTCTTCCAACTCATCTGTTTCATCCAGTGGCTCCGGAAGATTTCGACCATACAAGCATCCACAACATACTATCATCGCTATCATAAGGTCCAGGCACTGAACAACCTAAAATCAAGGATGGACCGACAATGCAACCACATCCATCTATCCCAAGAATGCAATGGAGTTTGGTAAATTTTGGAATCCACTGTAGACGAAAGCATGGATCCGCACAAGCATACATAAATAGGGTTTCCATAGCATATAACAAAAATGTGAAGCCTCGGGTTTTTCAAGTGGGAGATTTGGTACTGAAGACTGCCAAACATATTCAGCAAGACGCGTCCGCACCAAAATTCTCCGCAAAGTGGGAAGGGCCTTATATAGTCACGAAAGCGTACAACAGTGGGTACTACAAAGTCATTAAAGAAGACGGGGGAATACTGGAAGCAGTCATCAATGGAAAATGGCTTAAGGCATACTACGCCTGACCACCACCTCGTGCCCCGCCATATCACAAACACGGATAGCCGGGCATCTTTCCACTTTTCTTCCACATCTCGAATATCAAGTCTCTTTTCCTTTGTTTGATTGAAGTAAACCAATAAAATTCTCTTATTATTTCAACAACAAAAAAAATACAAAAGAAAAAAAAGAGAGCAAAAACATGCTTAAAACCCAGAAAGAAACCAAACATCTCACAACTACATAACTCAGAAAAGCCCATCCAACAGATGGTAATCCCTCAAAAGCATCATCTTTAATCGTCTTTGATACCTTTCAGTCATACTCTTCAATTTCTGGATTGACTCTTCCACCTTCTATGACTCCATGGCCAGAGCTTTCTCTTCTTCCAGAATAGCTTTCGTAACAGGGACCACGCCAGTAAGAATACCGGCTCTGTCGACTTTCACAATGTCAAGACGATATCGCAACCAACTAACGTTGAACTTCAGAGATTCACAGGTAGACACCATGTCCTCCCACTTTTGAATGGTTGCTTCTGCGACAACACGGATAGACATACTCTCCATTTCAGTGACCATCCGCAGGAGAAATTCACTATGGAAACTAAAGCGGATGAACAATATTGCACCACGCTCCTGGTGGCAATATGGCCATATATCCTCCATATCTTTGTGTATAGAGTCTCGAATTATTTCCACACCAGAAACCCACCAACGTTTCGGTAGTTAGAGGAAAGACACCTCATGCGGGTTCTGAATGACAAACCTGTATTGGGATACTCACAACAAGAAATTCCTAAGTCAGGGTTCTCCAGGTCTGCAACGGTTGGCAGGATCGGGCTCGAAGGGGTAGCCAAATCATCTTCGTTAATTATAGTAATGCACGCTCCAACGAGATATCTCTACACAGAAGAAAACTTTTGTCATTCATCGACAAATAATAAAACACATGTTGATCCATAAGAACATACCGGTATGATATTCTTGACCCGAATGGGGGAATTGTTGCAAGATTCACGCCTCACGCGTTTGACTGGAGAACCTAGTTGGCTCGAGGATGATTCACTTCTGATCGACATGATGAAGAAAGGTGGACTCAACGAAAGGAAATCTTTGTTGTAAAAATGGTAAGACGATGCAACTTCACCGGCATAAGTATTGTGGAAACCCTAAAGGAGGAAAGAAAAATACAGACTGAATAGGCGGAACATGATGACATCACGATCGGGAAATCAGCCTCAAACGAAACCCCTCATTAAGACCCTAATGAAAGCCAGGAGAGATAATAGGGTATGATACTTTAAAGTTTGAAAGAGGAAAGGACTTCTCATTTGAGTCGAGCAAGGAAAAGAGGCAACCGAGCCCGCGAAGACAAATCACCAAGCCGTCCGCTCCATTGCTGTGGCACCATCATGCCAAAACGTTCACGCCATGAATTGCCGCGCCAACACCAATGACTCGCCAAGCCAGCGTCATGATGTTCCCTAACCCAACCAAGATGATGAGTAGCCTGACTAAACCGACGATTCTCATCTCTCCACTTCACTGTCTACACCATAAATAGAAGCTATGAAAGGAAGTAAAACACGGGGTCACGAACTCTCCTTACCTCCTGAAAAAGGTTAGTCGGACTTTCCTGACCATCTTGCATGATTTACGTTTCGATTATGTCCTTCCTTGTCTGTCACCATCTTATGCTTACCTCGCAACAATTCCCATGTTCCGAGCTAAGCAGGGGACTTAATGTTGATGGTGGTTTTTTGCCTAGGGTTAAAATCGTAAAACCCTAGTCTGACAGTGACATCACAGAACTTGAGTAATAATGTCTCCACTAGGCGCATTTATTGAACCCTTTAATATGTCCGCGAGAAAATTACATGGGTACCTTTTTTTTTAATACTAATTAGGGTTTCGACGGGGCAAACCCTAATTCCCACACCAAATGTGCCAATGTCATGCCATTTAAGCCACATCAACCGCGACAAGGCATGCAAACCATGCTAGCTACACCACTGTACCAATGGGAAACCATGCCAGCCACATCTATCGCGCCAAGGAATGCCGACCATGCTAGCCGCACCACTGTGCCAATGGAAAACCACGCCAGCCACATCTACCGCGCCAAGGCATGCCAACCATGCTATCCGCACCACTGTTCCAATGGAAAACCATGTCAGCCACATCTACCGCGCCAAGGAATTCCGACCATGCTAGCCGCACTACTGTGCCAATGGCAAACCACGCCAGCCACATCTATCGCGCCAAGGCATGCCAACCATGCTAGCCGCACCACTGTGCCAATGGCACACCATGCCAGCCACATCTACCGCGCCAAGGCATGCCCACCATGCTACCCGCACCACTGTGCCAATAGCAAACCACGCCATCCTCATCTACCGCGCCAAATCATGCCCACCATGATATCCGCGCCACTGTGCCAATGGAAAACCATGCAAGCCATATCTACCGCGCCAAGGCATGATAACCATGCTAGTCGCACCACTGTGCCAATGGTAAACCACGCCAGCCACATCTACCACTCCAAGGCATGCCAACCATGCTAGCCGTACCACTGTGCCAATGGCAAACCATGACAGCCACATCTACTGCGCCAAGGCATGCTGACCATGGTAGCCGCACCACTGTGCCAATGGAAAACCATGTTATCCACATCTACCGCGCTAAGGCATTCCAATCATGCTAGCCACACCACTTTTCCAATGGAAAACCATGCCATCCACATCTACCGCGCCAAGGCACGCAACCATGTTAGCCACACCATGTGCGAACGACATGCCAAACCCTTGGCTCCACCATGCCAAGCCAAATGCACCTTACCTTAGACCTAGCCAAGCTAGACGCACCATGTGCCAACGGCATGCCAAACCCTTGGCACCACCATGCCAAGCCGTCCATGCCAAGCCCTTGGCCCTACCGTGCTATGCCAAACGCACCTTTCCATGGCCCCTTGCCACCCTAACCGTTCCACCATGCTTTCCTTTCCTATGTGACTACCAAAACGAAGGCGTGCGACAATCAACGGTCTCCCTTCAATCCCAGGAGCAAATCCTAGCCATCCAAGGTTACCAGAGAACACATGGTAACCCTTGGCCCAAAGCCCTAGTTTTGGCCACACCAAATCCACGCCGGCCATGTATCATGTCGCTGGCTACCAACACCCATCTTGAGATCTTCCCGAGTTTTACTTTCGGGATGTTTTTATCTTCCGAAAGAGCTCAAAACCTAAATATTCCCACGTTAGAATATATGGAATTCTTTTCCATGCATAATGGAGCGGTGGACCATCAAAATCCGAGTCCGTATGAGAATACTACATTGATTCTAGTGAAGGGCGCTAATTAGGGTTTCAGCATGCCAAACCCTAATTTAGACAAAGCCACATGCGCTTCCCTTCCAAGCCATGCGGCCCTAAACCATGCTGTTGGCTACCAAACGAAGCCATGTGACGATCAACGACCACTCTTCCATCTAAGATGCAGATCTTAGCCGTCCAAGGTCACCAGCTAACACATGGCCACCTTTGGCCCAACGCCAAAATTTTAACTTAGCCACGCCTAACCATATCAAAGCCATGACCGGTCATTCTTTCATACCGCTGGCTACCAAACGAAAGCCTGCAACCATTAACGACCATCTTTCCATCTAAGATGCAAATCTTAGACGTCCAAGGTAACCAACCAACGCATGGTAACCTCTCACCCAACGCTAAAACCCTAGTTTTGGCCACGCATAAACTGCGCCAAAGCATACCAACCACGCCACATCTGCCAATGACATGCCGTTCCAGCCACCTTGCCGCGCCTAACCCATACCATGCCGGCCTTCCCTTTACAGCTGCCAAAACGAAGGCCTGCAACAATCAACGACCACTTTTCATCTAAGGTGCATATCTTAGCCGTCCAAGGTTACCAGCTAAAGCATGGAAACCTTTGGACCTAGTTTGGTCGTTCCTAAACAAATCCAAAACCCTAACTTTTGGCCGCGCCTAAACTAGGCCATATTAAAGCCACACTGATCATGAAATAATTAACAGCTACCTATCCTCTTAAGATGCAAAATATCGACCATCGAAGGTCACCGCAAGCTAGCAAGTATCCCAAGCTCGACTTGTCAGGAAACAACAATATTCTACATGTTTTCCACAAAAACATTCGAGACATCAACACATATCACAAACTGGGGGATCCTCTTTGGGTATTGGTTTGGCGGTTTACAACGTGCGGCCTACACTACGCCCGTAATAAGGAAGTGTCATAAGGATGAGGCGGTTAGTAAATACAGGGAATTAATGGTGAAACACTCTTTTTTATGGAACATAAATTCCATGCGTTAACGGTTACCACCTCCTCCCATTTAGCCACCCATTTTTCCATTCCTTAATGAGACCAGAGTACGTTTCATTTCGACTTGTATAAATGGGTCTTACCTGTAGGTACTGAATATCACAAGATAATAGTTCACGAGTATCGGGAGAAAAGAGTTATAAAATGTTACGATGATAGAAGAAGCGCAGAGAAATATGAAGTTTTGCGAGGATGGAGTAATTTTGCGAGTATGAGTTGCGATACTTCGTAACTCATGTACAAATTTGTATAAAATTTTACTATAAATAGGAGTTCAAATGTAAAATTCGAGAGGTTCTTTTAGTGAGTGTTAGAAAATATTTTAGGAAAGAGAATAGAGAAAGTTGTAACTATTCTAATTCCATTTAGATACTTCTTTGTGATCAATTGAGAACATTAATAAGAAAATTTTTATTCATCATCAAGAACTTCTTGAGTTTTTACTAATTCTATTGAGGGTGTAGTTGTAGGTTATTCTGCAACTACATAATTGGCGCTAGAAACAGGGACTTGAGAATTGTGGTAGCCTAAATTTGAGGGAATTTTGGAAAATTTGAAGATCAAATGAAGTCAGTAGATGGAGATGGAAAAAAAGAAGAATGTAATATGATCACAGAGACAATGATTGATGAATTTCATAGTAATATGAAGGGAAAAATATACAAGCGAGATTGTAGAGGAAGAAAGATCATGGAGGAAGAAAAGATGACAACTTTAGAAGAATGGGAAAAGCAGAAAATCACATTTTCAGTAGCAGAAATCCAAATGAAGACTTGAACCACACTTCACCATTGGTGATCACATTGCCAATCATGCTAGAAGATAAGAAAGTCAAGAAAAATGGAAATTAAACCGAATTTTGGTTGATCAGGGAGTTCTGTTAATATTATATTCTATCATGCACTTAAGGGGATGGGAATTAGAGATGAAGAAATCATAAATTCAAAGTCTCTTATTCATGGATTAGGAAATCTACAACAAAATCTAAAGGAGAAATCGTCTTTCATGAGTATTACTAGGAGAAATCGAAACACATGTAATCTTGTATGTGATAGATATGGAATCTCCATATAACATGCTGATAGGAAGGCCGTGGATTCATGCGATCAAAGCTGTTGCTTCAACATTACATCAAAAAATCAAATTTCCTACACCAAATGGAATTCAAGAAATAAAAGGAGATCTTGATAGTGCAAAATTTTGTTATCAAATTGAAGTAACACAATGTGGAGGAAGAGAAAGAAAGAAACAACTTCGTAGGAAACTTGCAAAGGAAACAAGAAAAGAAGAAGAATTCCTAGTGTATACAATAAGAGCAAAGGAAGGGAGAGGTATACCAAATGAAATTCCAGAAAAAGAAGGGGAACCAGCAAAAATAATTAAAGAACCAACACCTATGGGGGAGCAAAGTCCAAGCTATGTTGCAGCTGAACCAACTAAATAAATAAATATTGGAAGTAAAGAGGAGCCTTTATTCTTACGAATCGGAACTAAGATGGATGAAGAAGAAGAAAAAAGGACTACTGATCTTTTGCGAGAATATAAAGATATCTTCGCATGAAATGTAGATGAGATACCAGGAATAGATCCATCAGTGGCATGTCATAGATTGAATATAGATAAAAATATAAGACCATTCAAACAAAGAATAAGGAAGATATCACAAAATTATCATGTACAGATAGAAGAAGAATTACAAAAGATGTTGGATGCAGGGATCATAAGGGAAGCAAAATATCCAGAATGGATTGCGAATATGGTCATTGTTCCGAAAAAGAATAAAGGAATAAGAATTTGCATAGATTTCACTGATCTAAACAAGGCATGTCCTAAAGACAGTTTTCCATTACCAGATATACCACAAATGGTGGAATCAGCTGCAGGTCATGATAGAGTCACCTCACTTGATGGATATAAAGGGTATAATCAAATATCACTCGCAGAAGAAGATCAAGAACATACTGCCTTTTTTGCTCAAGGGGGTTTGTATTGTTATGTGAAGATGCCATTTGGTTTGCGGAATGCGGGTGCTACATATCAACGTATGGTTGAAAAAGTGTTCGCGAAGTGGATACATAAAACTTTGGAGGTATATGTAGATGATATGTTGATAAAAAGCAAGGAATCTAAAGACCATGTGCAAGATTTGAAGGAAATATTTGAGCAAATGAGAAAGTTCAACATCAAATTAAATCCTGAGAAATGTATAATTAGGGTTTCATCTGGAAAGTTCTTGGGATACATAGTATCGAAGGAGGGAATACAAGTTGATCTAGAAAAGGTCCAAGCAGTTCGTGACATGCCAACACCTACAACGGTAAAAGAAGTACAAAAACTAAATGGAATCTTGGCTTCACTTGGGAGATTTATTTCGCGAATGTCAGATAAATGCAAGCATTTTTTCAACATACTTAAGAAGGGAGAAAAATTCAAATGGACTGATGAATGTGAAAAATATTTTCAAGGAATCAAAGAATACCTCGCAAATACATCTATACTACAGAAACCAGAGAAAAACGAAGAATTATTGGTATACCTCGCAACAACTCCATATGCTTTAAGTGCAGTTCTGTTACGAGCAGACGCAGGAGTAGAAAGGCCCATTTACTACATTAGTAAAACCTTTAATGCAGCAGAAAAGAATTATTCTAAAATGGAGAAGTTAATCTTAGCCCTGGTTTATGCATCATTCAAGTTGCGAATATACTTTCAAGCACATGTAATAAAAGTGGTAACCAAAGTCCTAATTGAATCAGTCATGAAGAACACAAAAAGGTAAGGAATAATAGAAAGGTGGAATGCACAAGTAAACCATTACAAGATAAAATACTAAGTGTTGTCATCACAAAAATCACAAGTTGTCGCAGATTTTTTGGCAGAATTTCCTTTGGAAGAAGATGAAGCAGTAGAGGAAATGATGGATGTTGAAGAAGAATTTGGAAATCCAAAAGACTTGTTAACAGAGCCTGATAGATGGGAAATTATGGTGGATGGATCATCCAATAGTGAGGGAAATGGAATTGGAGTCGTGTTGATTTCACTAGAAGGAGAAAGAACAACATTCTCATTCAGACTAGAATTTGCATCCACGAACAATGAAAGGGAATACGAAGCTGTAGTGCATGCATTAAAGATCGCAATAGAAAAGAAGCTTGAAAGTATAAGGATAACAAGTGATTCGCAATTAGTGATTTGTCAAATTAAAGGGGAATATACCACAAATGAATCTTCTTTGAAGAAATACAAGAAACTCGTTGAGGAATTATCTTTGAAGATACCAAAATTAAAATGGAGACATATATCAAGAAAATATAACCGTCTCGCAGATGCTTTTGCATTTATTCCAAGCATGATGACAAATCCAAATACAAGAAATATCCAAATACAAACAATTCAACACCCATCAGTGGACAAAGAGAAAGAAATTGAAGAAGCTGTTGCGATGGAAGTAGAAAGAGAGTTATCAAACAACATCGCAGATTGGAGAAAAGAAATTCATGAATACCTCGCAACAGGAGAAATATCCAGGAACAGACTAGAAGCACATAAATTAAAGAGTCGTGCAACAAACTATAAGTTGCGAGAAGGAATTTTATACAGAAAATCTTTCAGTGGACCACCTCTCAGGTGCTTAACTCGCGAAGAAGGAGAAAAGATATTGAAGATGTTACATGGAGGAGAAGCTGGCAATCATAGTGGGGGAAGATCTCTAGCATATAGAGAAAAGATACAAGGATATTACTGGCCTTATATGCATACAGACGCAAAATTGTTAAATACGAAGATGCAAGGAATGCCAACGACATGGTAAAAGAATTCATGCACCAGGGGCTACATTAACTTCTTCAACAAGCTTTGGCCTTTTGGTAAATGGGGTTGGATATTGTTGGACCATTTATACCTGGATCTGGACAAAGCGATACTTGATAGTTGCAACAGATTATTTCTGAAGCTCATGAAGTAAAAGCAGTACAGCATATTCGTGATAAAGATGTTTTTACGTTTATATTTGAGAACCTCATTTGCAGTGTACGGGGTTCCAGACAACTAGTATCGATAATGGAAAACAATTTGAGGGGCAGAATATAGAGATGTTACTCAGTGCTTTTAGAATAAAATGTGGGAAGTCAACCCCGTTATATCCACAAGCTAATGGACAAGCTGAAGCAACAAATAAAACAATCGCAGATACAATCAAAAAGAAATTAGAAGGACATCTCAAAGGGTGGTGCGAGCAAGTACCAAGCGCAGTCTGGGCATACAATACAACTAGAAGAGAAGCAACTGGAATGTCTCCTTATTGTCTAACATATGGAGTAGAAGCAGTATTACCCACAGAGGTTGTAATTACAACAACAAAGAAAGAAGCTTGGGAAAGAAATTTAAGTGCGGGAGTAATATTAAGAGAATTGGATGATTTGGAAGAAAAAATAGAAAAGGTGTTGCACCATATGAGGATTTATCAGGAACGATTAGCTTGAGAATACAACAAGAGAGTCATTGAACGTGAATATAAACCAGGTGATTTGGTCATGCGAGAAACACCTCGATATCAAAAAGAAAATGGAGGGAAATTAGCACCAAAATGGGATGGACCATATGTTATTAAAGAAGTTGTAGGAAGCGGAGCTTATCGGCTGATGGATCCAGAAGGGAGAGACATGGGTTTGAGGCTTGGTAGACCTTGGAACAGACTATATTTGAAAAGGTATTATCCATAAAACTCATGAAATTTTTTACGAATATTGTTTGCTCGCAGGAAATTGGGAAAAGTTACGAATTTTCAAAATTTATATTCCGATTAAAATTTCATTAATTTGCGAATAAAAGACCGCAATCTGTGATCAGCCTCCAAAAAAGAAAGAGAGCCGCAGAAAATTTTATACAGGCAAACCTTTGTGGCGTACACCCTAGTTTGCGAAGCTATAATTCGTAAGAGGCAAAGTCCTAAAGTACGTCATTTAATGGGGTACCTATAACGTGTCTAAGGGTAACTGGAACACCACCAAGGGCCCTTAGTACATGGTAAAAATTTTGGGGTACAACCCAATAATGGGGTACCTATCCGGGTTAGACACCTTGGATTCTCACCTAATCTAACGACATTACACAATATAAAATGCGGTGTAAGAAGATTTAGGCTGGACGACTAAGGCATACTGTCTTTCCCAAGAAGTGCAGAAAACGATCAAGGCGCCGAGGTACACTGTTGAGTCAAGAGTGCCGGGTGAGGTTGAACCACATCTTCCATTTTTGACAAGTCTTGGTAAATGATGCACTTGGCCCAAAGATACCCCATAGGGTGCAACCTCGTAACTATAAGCCCTATAGGCAAAAAGGATAAGAGGTTGCGATCAAAAGCTGGTTGTTGGAAGAACCGGATGGGAAGAGCTAACCTTGTATGGTCGATGTACGCTTCCTTGAAGGGGCAATCAGGGGGAAGATAAAGGGAAGCACCCTCCATTAGGGAGCTGATAAGTTCTATAAGACGCAAATGTCACGAGGCTTCTTGTTTGCGAAAACATAAAGGCTTGTCATATTTGTGCAACAAATGAAGTTCTGCGAGCCTTCTAAAAAAAAAAAAAAAAAAGAGGGGAGAAAGAAAGAAAGAAAAGAATAAAGAACTCGCAGAACATAATAAAGTTAAGATGAGATCAATGGGTCATTACATGAAAGTGTAGATATGTCCTGCGATTTCATCGCAAGACGGCAATGTCATGGGGCTTTATGTTCGCAAGAATATTTAGACCTGTCATATTGTCGCAACAATTCCTGAAGAGGCTAAAATACTATACAAAGAAGTTAAGATGAGATCAATGGGTTTTTGCATGAAAGTGTAAGAACGTCCTGCGATTTCATCGCAAGACGATAATGTCACGAGGTTGTATGTTCGCAAGAATGTTCATACTTGTCATATTATCGCAAATAATTAATACAAAAGAGGTGGCAAAATAAGACCTTTACTTAGGAAGGCATGATAAGACCACATAAATTAATGAAATTTATTGCATCAATATCACTGAAGAAATTATACAAGAATATACATTATGAAGATCTGAAAAGAAGACAACTTTGTCAATATAATTGAAGAAATTTTACAAGAATATACATCAAGAAATTTTGAAGAGAAGACAGCTCTGGCAATATCATTGAAGAATTTTACGAGAAGCCCTATAAAAAAAGACAACATCATTGAAGAATTTTAATGAAGACTTAACAAAAGATGCGATTTTGATAACAATCAAATACAGATAAGTTCACATTCGTAAAAGTTTACGAGAATTACATACTTCTTATACTTCTCCATATATTGAATATTTCACAAAAAGATTGAATACTTCTTATAATTCTTCAAGAATATCTCATATTTATTATACTTCTTTAATGGATATTTCATTTGGTGAAAGTTAAATAATCATTATACTTCGTCATATGTTACATAATTATTCAAAGATCGAATACTTCTTATATTTCTTCATTTGATGAATTGAATACTTCTAATACTTTTTATATCTCTTCATTTGGTGGATCGAGTACTTCTAATACGAAAAGGGAATTGTGTATTTCTAATAATTCATTTGGTAGATTGAATACTTCTAATACTTCTTATATCTCTTCATTTGATGGATTTGGTACTTCTAATACTTCTACAAAGGTTGAAACTTCGTAAGATAAACTGAGGCAGATATTTTAATACTTCAAACAATGTTTAATCATTTAAAGAGAAATAATAGGGGGAAAAGGATATACTAAGCTTTATCTGTGAGTTATATATTATTTCTCTTCATATGATCAAATGGGGAAAATTTAGTCAAAGAAAGGTTAAATTATCTTCGCAAAATATCAAAAAGAAAGGATAGATCATCTTCGTAAAATATCAAATGTACTTCTTAAAAAATAGAATTGTTCGCAAAAAGGAAACCAACGGTAACTAAGGGAAGGAATTCAGAAGAAAGAAAGAAAGGAGAGCCAATGATAAATTGAACAAGGAATATTATCATGCTTCATCAACACTCTGTCTTTGGATCTTTAAGATCGAGGGGTCATTAGCAGCCTTCGACTTTTGCGAGATATCATCCTTGGAAGAATATGCAGCAGGGACATCTCCTTGAGGAATAGATTCTTTCTCATCATCAAGATCTTCATCATCACTCTCATAATCGAAATCACTATCAGGCTCACGAGCAACTTCATCGTCATATATCTTCAGAGGAGTAATCTTTACAGGAGGCAATCCTCTTGATAAGAGAATGTTATTCGCAAAGACTTGAGCTTTCAGATGACTTTCACGAAGTATAGCCTTTTGATGATTGGTATCTTCGATATCCTTGGAATAAGCAAGATAATTGAATCTTCGAGTAGCACGGTCACGAGAGTTGATTAAGCGAGTAGAAAGCAAATCATTCTTCTTATGAAGCTCAGAACAGGAGGCTTCTAATCCATCTTTTGCATTACGAAAGTGGTTCTCAGATTCTGCAAATAAAACAAAGTTCAAAGAATAAAATTTGCGAGTATAACGAAATTTAAAGATGTACCAGAGGCAGTCAAATTTTAATGACTACCTTCTCTTTGCAAAGTAAGAGATTGAGTTAAAGATAGACAACAGTTCTTCATCTGATTCATCGCATTATCAAAACCATCACTAACTAATCCTTTAAGTCGAGATTTAAGCTTTTGATCTTTAGAAAGGAGAAAATTTTTATCCTTCGCAAGTTTGGCATTAAGAATTTTTAGTGACGAGTAATCTTCTTCAAGTTGATTCTTCTTAGCACACAAGACTATATTCTTATTAATAAGGGAATTCTTCTCAACAACAAAAGAATTTCTTTCAGCATCTGAAGACTTCTTTAATTCCTCAAGTTCACCTTTCAACAAAGAAAGAAGATTTTCTTGATCGCAACATTTATTCTGAAGAGTCTTTAATTATTGCGAAGAAACAATCATTGTATTCAAAAACGAACATTTCTCTTCTGATAAGGTTTTGTTCTCTTCTAATAAGGTTTCTATTCTCAAATTAGCTTTGGTTAAGGAAGAAAAAAAGTTGAGATATGTCATCATTCAAAAAAATTCGATCATATATTAATTGAGTATTCTCTTCAAAAAGAGCATCAGAGTTGTCAAGAGCACACGAGTAAAGATTAGATAAATGGGAGAATTGGTTTGAGAGGCTTTCAAGCTTGGTTCGATATTCTGTTGCATCTGATTCATGGTGAAGTACCAATCTTCTACATTTCTGGATGGATTCTATAAAGGGGAATGGGTTTTAATGGATGTTTCAAGCATATGAAGAATATAAATAAATAAAAGAGAAAATATGAAGATAGTAATCATACCTTTCAGTTCATCATTTCTTTTGCGAAGAATCGCACGAGTCGGAGAATTATTCTGAAGATGATGATTTTCTTTACGAAGATCCTCGCATTCTGCTTGAGAAGCTTTCAAATATTGGCGAAGCAATTCAATTTCTTTTTCCAAGGATTGACGTGAAGAAGAAATGTCTGGATTGACGAAATTATTCAGAACTTCGCAAAATTCATATTTGCGAACTAACATTAGTAGATTTCGCAGTATTGGTCAAAACCTCAGATAACATTCGGAAAGTTGAATAAATTCCATCTCGAATTTCTTGAGGAAGAGGAGAAGAATTTTAAGGAATAAGAGCAAGCTGCAAATTGTCTGGAGAAATAGCACTTAAAGAATTTGAGGACAAGACAAGTTTTTCTAAAGAAGAAGTTGAAGAAATATTTTGCGAGGGTTGTTTTTCAAAAGAAGAAGTTGAAGAAATATTTTGAGAGGGTTGGTCTTGAAGAAGTGTTGATAAATTGACATTGATAGGAGATTGAAAAGCAGGTAATGGAATAGAGGCAGGAGTATGTGAAGAAGCATTTTCACGAGGAGGAGAGGAAAATTCCTTATCAACTTCAGGAAGGAAGTCATCAATCGGAATTAATGGTGTGGGTTTAGTTATTCGAGATCTCTTGCTTGGATTTGGTTTTTCGTCAACCTGCGAATCAAAATGTAGATTAAAAACTGAGGCAACAATATATTGTTCAGGAAAGAAGGCAGTAGTATTTTAACTACCTTTTGATTCTCGATTTTCTTCTTCGTGGATTAAGGCTTGGATTCTTTAGTTGAGATTTCATCCGAGAAGTTATTTTGCTAAAATAAACCAAAATCGAGATAACAAATTATACTGAGAAATTAAAAGGAGAACAAATGAAATACGCAGAGATAGAGGGAAATTACCTTGGAGAACTCATGAAGATACAGTAGAAGAAAAAATTGCAGAGAAATAGTGATAGAGAGTATGAGTAGAAGATAGAATTGCGGAAATAAGAAGAAAAAAAGGAGGAGAATATAAAGGAGTTATATAAGGGAATAACTAAAAAAGAACGGTTACAAAAGACGTGTCAAAATTTCAAAAGACTAAGTAACGGTTATGTTCTCATGATCATTTCTTCTTCGTAGAATTGACATGAGAAGAGGCAAGATGTAGGTACTGAATATCGCAAGATAATAGTTCACGAGTATCGGGAGAAAAGAGTTATAAAATGTTACGATGATAGAAGAAGCGCAGAGAAATATGAAGTTTTGCGAGGATGGAGTAATTTTGCGAGTATGAGTTGCGATACTTCGTAACTCATGTACAGATGTATAAAGTTTTACTATAAATAGGAGTTCAAATGTAAAATTCGAGAGGTTCTTTTAGTGAGTGTTAGAAAATATTTTAGGAAAGAGAATAGAGAAAGTTGTAACTATTCTAATTCCATTTAGATACTTCTTTGTGATCAATTGAGAACATTAATAAGAAAATTGTTATTCATCATTAAGAACTTCTTGAGTTTTTACTAATTCTATTGAGGGTGTAGTTGTAGGTTATTCTGCAACTACATTACCTATTTCCACCGAACAACAAGTTCAGTCGGGAGCATACAAAACTCAGAAAATATTTGCTAGCTTTCCATTTGTTAGCTTCTCACTTTCTGATACAAGTCGTAGAAAACAACTGCTCTTCCAGAAATCAACTATTCTGGTCTCATCACTTTCCTTGCTTCCCTCCCCAAAACCAACCCATTCTCCTTCACTTTGTGACCGAGGCAAGTCTGGAACGACCGTTTCTTGGTTTAGACCGGACTTGTACAGATTGATCTCTCGAATCTAAAGTACTCCCTTGCAGTACATTGTTTAGGGTTTAAATTCGTTTCTCACCCATACACCCGAAATTAGCAGAAACCATTTTCACCCTCAATCATCAACCTTCTCAAGGAAGTTCTAAAGATCAAGCATTAATAAACAAGTAGCGAAAATCCCAAGTTGAAAAAGTCCCACTGGTTCAGTTTATTCAGCAAGGGAATATAGAAAGAGTCTCTCAAATGGCTAGGGTAAAAAAACTTATATGTACTTTTTTTTTTCTCTTTTCTTTTTGGTTCCACTATTTTTTTATAAAATCTTATAGTAATCCTTGTCTTCTTTAGGACCATTACACACTTGAACCTGATGACGAGGTTGATGAAAAAGTATTGAGAAAGTATATGAATACCGCCTATAAGAATTACAGGTCGACTTTGAGTAAACATTTCAGGGTGAAATGTAACATGATCTCCAAATTGCTTTAGCAAATCCTCATGGTAACTGTGAGAAATTAGAAGACTGGTCCGACATGTGTAAATACTTCAGCTCACCTGAATTCCATGTAATAATTTTTAACTCCGATCAGAATTTGACCTTTTCTAAAGTCTATAGTTTTCTGTGTAATTCTATTGTCATGTATCATAATTCTTTTTCCTGTTTATTTTATAGGAAAGATCGCATAGGGAAAGTGATGTGAGAAAGAGACATGCTCTAAACCACACAAATGGTACCGAGAGCTTTGCAAGAAATATATTTAAAAGGGTATGCTCAAAATGCTCAACTTGTTCTGTTTTATTTTCTGTAAAAAATTATTTTATTGTTACATATTATTTACTTACATATCCATGTTCAATTTCAAAAGAGGGTAAAAGGTCTAGCTATTGATCCTTTGACGATGTTCAACGATACCCACAAGGATGATAATCAGAAGCTTCCTCCAGTATGTGAATAACGGAAGGTATATTTTTAATTTTTGTTAACGACATAACTTCATGTGTTATGGTTGATTCCTTATCACTGTTCCACGTAGTAATTAGAACTTGTTATCTTTAATCTCGAACTTGTGGTATTTCACATAGACTTAAAACATATTACATAATGTGTTTGTTATTTGGATAATAGTACATGAATAATTCATTTAAAAAAGCTCTAAATTCCAGCCGTTATTCCCATGTTTATATTCTTAAGAGCATGTATTGCGATGTAAACTGACTTGTAGTATTGCTGTGGAGAACTACTTACTTCGGTTATTAACAAGTTTATGCTTATAGTGTTCGCTAAATAATATACCATATAACTTAGCTCAGCTTTCATGAAGTATTTTTAAGAGTTTTTACACGTCATTCTAATTTGCTTAGAAGTTGAACTTTTTATTTTATTGTATTCTTATGCTTTGTTTTAATGGTTTGGTTTTTCTTTGGTGTAGAAGTAGATGAATGACTTGCTTGAGAAGAAGCAAATAGGGGAAATTGACTGCTCACTGTAGGAGATATACAACAGAGTCGTTGATTCTAGTCGACTTGGTCGTAAAAGGCACCGAAAGCAAGCAACTCTTCCAACTTATTATTCGAGAACTGATGAACAATTGGATGCAGTCAAGGAACAACTTGATGCTGCAAACAGGAAGATAGAAAGGATGAAAAAGAGTGGATCCAATTTCTTCAAGTTAATGAATGTGGCTTTAAATAATTTAAGCTAATCTCATCTTCCTGAGAATGCACTGGATTCAAATGAAGATGGTGAAATAGAATATGAAGGGCAACAACTTGAAGATGGGGACGAGGAGAAAGAAACACAGGATGAGGAAACCGAGGACGAAGAAGAAAATATGTAGGATGGCCATTAAGAAAATGATATAGCAGAATAGGATGAGGAATAAACTGAAAACTGACAGTATTTTTGGAGGGCTAACAGTACTAGCTCTAGCTCTTTTTTTTTGCACAACATTCTTGTTGGATTTTCTTAATCACTCACTGGGATATGTATATTTTTGTATATGGTCCCAAATATGTTAGTCCTTTTGTTTGGATATTATTATCTATATGTAATTGCTAGTTTTTACTTCTAAATCACTATATATAATTGTTAGCTTTTACTTTTAAATTTCTGTTAGTGGTTGGATATAGTAGTCTCTTGCAACCAAATATGAACATGTTATCAATTGAAAACTACCAGTAGATAGAAATCTATATACACCTTGAAACTGCTTAAACTGTAGCTGCTTAACCTCTTGAGATTCAACCAAAATACGGTCGCTGGACTTCTTATGCTTTAATTGTGTTACGACCTATGTTTAGTCGTTTCACCTCTCGTGCTTAAACAAATATGCAGCCTCTGGAGCTGTATTTCCATAACCAAAATGTAGTCGCTCAACCTCTCATGCTTCAATGAAAATGTTATCGATGAACCTCTTGTACTACAACCTAACTGTATTCGCTGAACCTCTCGTGCTTCAACATATATATCGCCGCTAAACCTGTTGTGCCATGACATATATGTAGTTTCTCAACCTCTTATAATTCATCAACAATGTGATCGCTGAACCTCTTGTGCTACAACCTAAGTATGGTCGCTGAACCTCTCGTGCTTCAACAAATAGGTAGCCTCTAGTTAGCCACAACACATGTTTTGCGAGTATTGTGTAACTAATGGTACCTCTCTAGATATATATCTTTAGTTACAACCATATGACTGAAATGCATCAGTCACCGGAAGTGTATGGCAGTCTAGTTTACAGACGTTGATTATTGTAGCAAGACATCTCGAGCAACAACAGTGTCGCTGAGAACCTCTAGTCACATGCTTTCTTGCGATACCAATGCGAATACATAATTTTGGCCACTAGAGGGCTGTAGCATTTATAAATGACCTCTTACGACTGTATTGTGTTTATCGCTAAAGACCGGTTTTCTTGTAGTAAATATAGAGAGGAAGAACAAGGGCATATGAAACATTATGTCTGACTATGATTATGATAGTTTATTTGGATCACAAGATGAGTCATGTATGTTGGCTTACAACCTACAAGATCCAACTAAAACCAAGTGGATTCGTTCTGACAGTATGATAGACTATATCCAAGGTTTTTAGGAACTAAGAACCAATCTCATTACGACGGTTCGAAATAAAGATTGGCTCAAAGATAAGATTGAGGAGACAAAAGTTGATATTGCTGATATGAATATTCAAGTCTAAAAACTTGAGAAACAAGAAGTGGTTGCTGACAAGTCCCTGGAGACATGCTTTAAAAGTTTGAACACTGAAGAGACCTCAGTGAACAACAAGAGCACCACTAGAGATTAAGTTAATATGCTGTAATACTTAATCTAGAATAATAGACATAAATTTTTGATTTCTTTCATTGATTGTATTGGTCTATTATGAATAAAATTATTTGATTGGTAATTTTTCTTGTGATAGTTTTCGGTTTACATAGCCCGCGCTTGAATGCTTTTATGTTATTGATATGTATGTTTATGGGATGTTTGATTTCGGTTTTACTACCTTAATATTCGATCTCATATATTGTGAAGAAGGATTAAGTTCTAGCTCATGTTGGTAGGCTTTATCAAACAATCATGAGGGATTCTGGTAGAAACAATATGTGAAAAAGTCACAATATGTTGAATTGGTCTTGGTTTAGCATAAAAGCATATGTGTTTCGACGGTTTTCAACTCTTGCTTGCAATTGTTAAAAACGGTTTTCAACCTTTATCTGGTAAAGGTTGAGGGTTGTTGATATTATTTTGTTTTGGCATAAGGATGACAACATGATGATATTTCGATATCGATTCTCCCTGGACGAAAATGCAATCATATTGGAGAAGTGAATGTGAAATTTGAGGTAACAATATTGTTAGTTAATTGTTTTCCTGTTTAAGAAAAGCCTGAGTTTATATTATATATATTTATTGCTTTTGATTAACAAAATTTCGGTTCAATTGATGTTTTATTCCATGATGTGTGTGTGGATGTGTATGATTCAATTGGTTCCGGTTAAGAAAAACTATTGTTATCTTGATTTATTGTGTGATATCAATTGTTTAGGCTTACAAAATTTCGGTGCAATTGCGGTGCTTTTAATATCTATGTTGTTTTAATTAATTGTTTCCGGTTGAGGTGAATAATTATGCAAGTTGATTTATATTGGTTTGTATGAATTATTTATGGCTTAACGAAATAAAAGGTGTACGGGATGAGTTGTTTAGTCCAATTCAATTACGAATAAGATAAACTAAGTTAATTCTGATCTTAGTTAGACTTATCGAAGTGAGGTTTCGGTTATTCAAGTCTAATTGAATTCCTTAACAATAAAAGCTAGTTAACTAACCTAGTACTTGTCTTGTTTAAAATTGAAAGGTCTAAGTTTACGGATAATTAGAACCTGATGAAAATAATAGAGTTATCTTTATTTTGGTCTTATCGAATTAAGCGGTTGTTTTTGAACAATCGTTTAACAAAGGGAATAAGGTGCTTAGTTGATTTTTGTTTTGCTAAACTAAATTAAAAAAATTGTTTTGGACAATTGTTTCCTGGATAACAAATCAAAATAAAACTACTTGTAGTTTCGGTTTTGATATTGGTTTTCAGAACATGATGTGTGGAACCCTCATGCCTAACTCTACAGGTTGCAAGTCTATTTTGAGATTTGTAAGATTCTTTTCGTGTTGTCCTTTATTTTTTTCGTTTCTTTGTCATTTTTTTGACAAAAAGGGGGAGAAATATATGGAGAAAATAAGTGATACTTGCATTGATTTTATATTGATTGGTATCCCTCAGGAAAAGAACATTGGTGCTTGAACGTTTATCTAACGAAAGAGTGAAAGCACAGACTAAGGGGGAGTAATATGTCATATAAAATGGTATAACAAAGACGTGTGGATTGAATATCTACCCATATTCCTTAGGGGTAGTATTATATTTTTTATTATAATGTCAACATCGATATTTTCAAGGATTGAATGTAAGCAGTTTACTGTGCTGTTGAATTCGGGAATCAATGAATTCTTGTAATTTGTTCATCCATATGATGTAAGAGTTTTGTCACTAAAATTTACAAAGGGGGAGATTGTTAGAACATGGATCGGTTGAACCCACCAAGAGTTGGTATTTCAAGTTTGGTTGTCATATTTTAGTGAATCAAAATTCATGTTAAGAGTCGCTTGATTATGTACTAGAGTCAACTTCGTATAGGTTAGCTTGAAAGCATTAGGATATAAGACATTACAAGTATTGCGAAGTCTTGAAGTTGTGAAGAAGCAAGGAGCTACAACGACAACAATCATGCTTCCACTTGAGGTTAGTGATATTTGACTTGGACTGTTTCATTCCCTAACGTATCTTTCAATTCGTGCATATTGAAAACAAAACTATGAAGCATATTTGAACTCTAGATAGACACAGTATTAAGGAATACAATACGAGGTTTATTGCTTAACCATTAAACTTTGTAGATAATACATCGCCATAATCATTTGAATGCTATTATGATTATGTATGGGTATGAGGTGAGGATTTCATCCTAGGGAACAATGTTTTACATGTGTTCTAAGGAAGTACGTTCATAAACTTGTTTGTGAACCGAAAAGGAAATTGCCAGGTGTTATTGGTTTTGTTATTCATTGCATATCTTATGAACAACCAATATGTATGATTGAGTATAACCGCTCACAACTTTTTTGTGTTCTTATTAAAACTATTCACAAAGGCCTGACTTATGTATTGGTATGTGATAAGTGCATAATTCATATGATTTTAGTGTCCATTCCATACTTGTTTTAGCTATTATTCTTGCATATATTCGTATTATCACTCTTGTTATCTCTTATTTGACTCTAATAGGTGAATCATCCAAAAAGGAGCTACAAATTTCTGAAAAGAACTAAGAAGATAAGTATTCCAAGTATCCAAGTGCCCAAGTCCAAGCGAAGTTGAAGAAGTGCGACGAAAAGGAGCAAAACGTTCAAAATCAAGAGAAGGGCCAAAGACTGATCTTAACTCATACAAATTAAGGATTTATCATCACCATCTTGAAGATAATTGAAATATAAAAAGAATTCAAAAATAATGAGGTCATTTCTAGTTCATACGAAGAAGTCGTGGCCAAAACAAGGTTTTTATCGAATACCGAAGACAATAAGGTACACATACCTAGGTTCCGAAAATTTTGCTGGAATTTGAGGTACGCATATTTAACAAGTATGAAAACGGATATGCATACTTGTGAAGGCCTAAGGGCACGTTTGGGGTCGCTAGTTCATGTTTTCGGGTCGGGTTTTTGAACCTAACTAAATACTTGATGGCCAAGCAATGTAAACCTATAAAAAGGTATTAGGTCATGTAAAATATTGATAATCTCATATCACAAGTTCTATATCAAAACCTAGGGTTTAGCCCTTTAGGGGGAAACCACCATTATTCATCTTCCTTGTAATATGAGTAGTTAAATCCTTTGTTGATTAAGGATGAATTCAATGTTCTTAGCGTGAAGCTTTGTTAATAATACAAACCTATTGAGAGTTTTTATCATCATCATTTTTTACCATATCTAGGGTTTATGAGTGATTCTTAGATTGATTTGGAGTGCACGCTAGATTGATCTATTGATTATTCTATTGCTAGTAGAAGTTAGGAGATAAGTAATCGTCGAATAACTCTCTACACAAGTAAAAATCGTGAGACCTTACATAGGGATTTTTTGGAGGAATCGTGTGTGGAAACAACACCAGAAAGTAAACCTTTAGCTAAGAGTTTAACTACTGGGATTAACCTAATTCACAAAGCTTAAAGCGTTCGATTGGATTACACCTTGAGTGAGCTACTACTTGGTGGTTCGGTTGAATAGAATCTGATATTGGAGAGCTTCCATATATGTGGTAAAAGGAGTTTTAGGGATAGCACTTATCTAATTGTTATTCTACGGTTGGTGATGAATGGTTCTTATGAACGATAGATAAGTATACTAATCCATCTATCGCTTGGTAACGGCGAAGGATTCCTTAATCATCTATTTTCTTTATTGTCTTTATATTTATCTTACAACCAAACCCCCCTTTGTTATTTACTTTATTTTGCTAATACAAATAACCTATCAAATACATAGCTCTCTGTGGGAACGATCTCTTACTACCGTTATATTACCAGTTAGTTAGAGGGAAATATATTTACTAATTTGTTGTGACTACGACAGCCCAAACAAATTTTGGCACCGTTGCCGGGGAACAATTGCTAATTGATTTGTTATTTGTTTAACTTGTTTTTATATTTTTGTTTTGATTTTCTGCTTCTTGTAAGTCATCATGTTTCCTTATGGAAATAACATATACGGAGCACAAGATTACACATACAACAATGGTAATCAATATGGTTTTCAATCTCATTCATATGAAAACTACCAACCATCCTATGGGTATAATCAAAACCAATCTTTTGGCTATGATCAATATCCCACGGAACCTTATGGATATTCTCATACATGTCAACAACCTTATGACAGGCATGTAAGTGAAAAATCACGAGGATGGAAGGATAGTTATGCTTCTGATCAATTGTTTTCTAGTAATGTACAGATGACAGAGAGTTTGGAGCTAAAGAGTGATCGTACTGAATCAAGACCTACTCCTCTTCATCGTGTTTTTCCTTCACTCTTTCCAAAATAAGAGATTGTGCACAATGGTGGAAAGCGTGTTAATGTAAGAAAACTTTTTAATCAACACGAGCAGCTAGAAAAAGCCGGTGCATCACAAGAGATTCTTGACAGAATTAACAAGTTCATAGACATGGAATTCGAACGTCGTTTTGATACTGATGATTATGAGGTTGACAGTGATTCCGATGAAGATGAACCACCTCTCAAAAGTCCTTACAACAATGATACAATTCTTCCAACTTCGGATCATAATGGAGATTGGGTATGGCATATCTATTGTTATAAATGGTGTAACGTACTCAAACGGAGAAATTAGAAGTTGCATCAATGAACTAGACTTTTTGGGGGAAGATTTCGATTACTATAAAGAGGTTGTTGAATAGATTGAGATTGAGAATGAAACCAAATTGATTAAAGTTGTGGAAGACCCAATTGAACTTGCCAAGGATTATAATGATGCTGAGAATACGGTGGAAGCAGACAAAGAATGGCTAAATAGTTTAATAGAGGACCACGATACAAATGAGGTAAATAATTCATTGAAATTATTTAAGAATGACGAGGATCCCGTAATACAAGAGATTGTGAAAGGTTTTCTAATCCTTTGCATGATTCTAAATATTTTGATTTTCCTCTCCCAATTGAAATAGTTTCTGAAAGAGTCGTTAACCCGATTTTTAAGGAGCTACCTCACTTAGGTTTGGGTATATGTGCTATTAATATCCTTAAGAATTATTTTGATTCTAAGTATCCACCACTTGATGTGTTTGATTCGAGTATTATGCAGGTTCACCAAGCTGAGGAACCTTTTGAAGTTCCCGAATTCTATGTTTTCTATCCACTTTCTAGTGTAGAAAGAACCAAGTGGGGGGGAAACTTCAATAAAGTGATAGCCTCAATATTTATACTTTGTACTAACGTTTTTTTGAAGCTATTATTTGAATTGCAGATTGTTATTTGGAAGGACTGCCAAATTTTTAGATTGTTGTTGTACGGACGATAACAATAACGTCGGACTGACGACATTAAACCAATCGTTGCGTGGGAGGAAACCCACCAGTTTTGTATCTCTATTCCTTTTGTTTTTAGTTTTCTTAGTTTTTCATATCATATCTTTCATTCCCATCTTAGATTTTACAAAGTCGTATATCTATAATGAAAGTTTTGACGAATTCTCGTCAAAAATTTCTGACTGCGCAGCTGTCACGAAAACAGCTCTCTTGAGTGGTTGACCCAATATTTTAAAGAATACATACTCACCTTTCTTTTCCAAAAAAAAAAAATTGAATTTGGAGTCTGTTAAGTTGGACCGATTGGCCTGGACATTTGAGTTTCGGTATTTTTCTAGAACTTTTTTCAGATTGCATGTATGTCAGTCCGGAAGCCATAAAAGTCATACCATTTATCCAAACATTGTACCATTTTGACATCTTATAGAAAAGACGTAGGCGAACAATTTTTATTTAGGATGTTTTCCTAGTTCCCTACCCTTTTGTACAGTTTTCGAGTTTTTCAGGGCTGCTATGTCAAAAATCAGAATTTTCGGTTTTGAACATTGAGGACAATGTTGATTTTAAGTGTGGGGGAGTAGTTAAGCATGTTTGGTTTGCATATAAAATAAATAAAATACTCTTTGATTTCTTGCATTCTTGAGACTTCATCTTTTGGAGTTAATTATGAGCTATTTAGGATGACACTTGAAACCTTTTCAGGTTGAAACAGTTCTTACAACTATAGATTGAGTTCCATTTTATCATTATACAATCCTTAAATGTATACATTCATAATTGAATGTGAAACTCAGCTATGGTAGTCGTTTGAAAGATTTATCCTCGCAATTAATCATTACTGAATTCTTTTTATTTTTGCAGTTTTATGTTTCTCTAAAGTGATTTGATGAGATCCTGATACTACCGTGGACGTTGTAGCAAGGTAATCATTGGTTGAGTCATATAAAACCCCCATAAGACAATTGTCTTACACTCATAAAGAGTGAGCCGGAAAAAAAAAACATATATATAAGGCTTCTCTTCTTTTATCGACATTAATAAATGATAGGTCCGGAATTTCGGACTAATCATAGTCGATGAAAACAAAAACCTATCATCTTTATATAGCAAGTCAAAAAGACTATTGATGAGCTTCTTGACACTTGGACAGCAGTATATGTGAAACGTTATCCCTGTCTCCGTCGCCTAAACAAGCGTGGAACGCAGGATCCAAGGCAACTATCATGTACTTGCTGAAAAGGAACATGCGCTTAGAGTATCTAATCATGTGGTCGAGTTAAATGGGTGCTTCTCTCAACTATTGCACTATAAATATATAATCCTTTGACGACATTTATACAAGTATTGTGGGTAACATCTTTCACTTTAGTTAACATTTGCACACTTCACTTTTTTATTTCTATTTTCTTATATATGTGATTTCAGTATGCGAGTGTTGTGACAAACTTTCAATAAGTACGATGACTATCTTAGTAGAGTTTTGCAATCAGGTTGAATGTCACACGCAAGTAATTGCTTATATGTGTTGATTGGAATATATGTGGGATGTTTGCAGCTAAAGAACTTATGCAGGCTAATTACTTAACTACTATTTTGTGTATATCCTTAGTGGTTCTTCCAAGGTAAGAGATTAGAGTAGGTTTTGTGGGTATACCTCTTGTAAGCCCCCACGAGACTATAACTCGTCCACTAGGGACACCTATGAGTTTAAAGGCTTGTTATACATGTTAAGTGTAACCATTTTCTCAACGACATGGAGTTATTGTATTTAGGATTATTTTATTTTAGTTTTCTCGAGGACTAGCAAAAGCTAAGTGTGGGGGAATTTGATAAGTGCATAATTCATATGATTTTAGTGTCCATTCCATACTTGTTTTAGTTATTATTCTTGCATATTTTCGTATTATTACTCTTGTTCTCTCTTATTTGACTCTAATAGGTGAATCATCCAAAAAAATGAGCTAAAAATTTCTGAAAAGAGATAAGAATAGAAGTATTCCAAGTATCCAAGTGCCCAAGTCCAAGAGAAATTGAAGAAGTGTGACGAAAAGGAGCAAAACGCTCAAAATCAAGAGAAGGGCCAAAGACTGATCTTAACTCATTCAAATTATGGATTTCTCATAACCATCTTTAATATAATTGAAATATAAAAAGAATTCAAAAATAATGAGGTCATTCCGAGTTCGGACGAAGAAGTTGTGGCCAAAACAAGCTTTTTATTGAATACCGAAGACAATAAGGTACGCATACGAGTACGCATACCTAAGTTCCGAAAATTTCTACTGGAATTTGAGGTACGCATACTGGTACGCATACTTAACAAGTATGAAAACGGATATGCATACTTGTGAAGGCCTAAGGGCACGTTTTGGGTCGCTAGTTCGTGTTTTCGGGTCGGGTTCTTGAACCGAACTAAATACTTGATGGCTAAGAAATGTAAACCTATAAAAAAGGTATTAGGTCATGTAAAATATCGATAATCTCATATCACAACTTCTATATCAAAACCTAGGGTTTAACCCTTTAGGGGGAAACCACCATTATTCATCTTCCTTGTAATATGAGTAGTTAAATCCTTTGTTGATTAAGGATGAATCCAATGTTCTAAGCGTGAAGCTTTATTAATAATACAAATCTATTGGGAGTTTTTATCATCATCATTTTTTTTTACCATATCTAGGGTTTATGAGTGATTCTTAGATTGATTTGGAGTGCACACAAGATTGATCTATTGATTATTCTATTGCTAGTAGAAGTTAGGAGATAATTAATCGTCGAATAACTCTCTACACAAGTAAAAATTGCGAGACCTTACAAAGGGATTTTTTGAAGGAATCATGTGTGAAAACAACACCAGAAAGTAAACCTTTAGCTAAGAGTTTAACTGCTGGGATTAATCTAATTCACAAATCTTAAAGCGTTCGATTGGATTACACCTTGAGTGAGCTACTACTTGGTGGTTCGGTTGAATAGAATCTGATATTGGAGAGCTTCCATATATGTGGTAAAAGGAGTTTTGGGGATATCACTGAGCTAATTTTTATTTTACGGTTGGTGATGAATGGTTCTTATGAACGATAAATAAGTATACTAATCCATCTATCGCTTGGTAGCGGCGAAGTATTCCTTAATCATCTATTTTCTTTATTGTCTTTATATTTATCTTACAACCAAACCCCCATTTGTTATTTACTTTATTTTGCTAATACAAATAATCTATCAATTACACAGCTCTCTGTGGGAAAGATCTCTTACTACCGCTATGTTACCAGTTAGTTAGTGGGAAATATATTTATTAATTTGTTGTGCCTACGACAACCCAAATAGTATGACTTTCATTAGTAAAATAGATCTTAAGTAATCACCTGAGATGGTATGATCGGGTTTGTAATTTTATGTCTGACCAAATATGGGAAAGGGGAACCGATCCTAGTAAGAGGTGCAGTACATCACAAAGGGGAACCGATCTTTGTATGGGGTGCAGAAAGGTTTATAGCAGAAAGGGGAACCAATCCTATGGACATGTGCAACACGTTTTTAGGCAAAGGGGAACCGAAACTATGGACATGTGCAAAACATATAAGTTAGGTACCATATATATGTGGGGAACCGATCCTAGTACCTACTTAACCGAATTTTGGAAAGCTAGTGTGACTATGCACAGTACTCACATGGAAGGTAGAACCGAAACTTGTTTTGGTAGAACCGTTAAACCCATGATTG